>ML804936.1:6912-28823 GCA_009831015.1 Picea engelmannii | reverse complement strand
ACGTGTTTAGTAGACAACCCCCGTGGTCAGATTTGCTGCTTGAATCCATATGATTGCCACTGGCTTCACGTTCTCCTTCTCTTTCACGTTCGCCGAGCTCATTCTTCCAGGAGCGCGATAGTTTGCTATCACTGCTTGCATTGTTTCATGTTGGTACAATTTGAGTCCTTTTAGAAGTAGATGTAAAAGATACCACATGGAAGTAGAGCCGGATTACGGTAGCTGCCAGCCGATTTCTGGAGACGAAGTAGCCGACGCGGCTCCAGCCCGTACGTTTCCCCGGCCTCTCGCTTCGATGCATACAATCCTGTAGACAAGTGGCCCGTTCATTTTCAATCCGGGAGAATAAGGCGTCTGGCCCTCTCATTTTCACTATGTCGATCGAGAGAAGCGAACGCACGGATACAGGACATGCACTACCACACTTTGAATTTCGTTGCTGGAATCACAGAACCCGCTTTCGATTTTTGTTGCACGCTGAGGAGAAAACCAATTATGTTGTAAAGCGTACAATTGTTGCTTGAGACTGCTAGACTACGAGTGAAGAGAGATCCGCATTGCTCTCCGCAACTATTTGAAAGGCCTAGACAAATTTTGCAGCTTGTGACTGGTATTGGACAACGTAGTACAAATATCCGCTGCTTGCAGTCACCATTTTAAGGACGGAGATCAGAAGAGATATTTAAATGTTGTTTGTGTGGTAGATTACTGCCCATAATAATTTGCAGTTCGGTGTCACATTTCTACTCGAAATTCTATATGTGCATTGAGATATTCATGTTTTGTTGATCCTAATTTGAGGTTTTTTTCTCCATTGTGAAAAGTGCAGCGTAAAAGGCTGTTTGTTGACACTGCTTGTGAGCAGAGCCACCATTCCACAGTAATTTATATCTATTGCAGAAATTATATTTTGTTAGAAATTGTGGGTGAGATGAGAAGAGAGTGAAGTTCTCATGGGTCAGCAAAGGAGGTTGACACAACTCATGGGTCAGCAAAGGAGGTTGACAGAACTCCGGAGAGAGTTGAAATAGATGAGGAGAGAGAATCAGCATGAAGAGTAATTATATTCTACAGATGAGGGTGATGTGTTTCCAGAAAAATGTGGAGCTAGATCTGAATGAAGAATTTGATGAATTATATGAAATAGTGATGTCAAATTTGTCATTCTTATGAGGTATAAATTATGAATCTTGGGAAACTGAAATGAAAAAAATTACTTTAGTTAGTAGATTTATTGCATTATGATCAAGAAGGTTGTGCCAATTTCTATGATAAGAGAAGAGGTAAAATAGCATTACAACTTATTACTGGATGAAAACATTTTGTCTAATATTTTGTGTGAATTTGGTGAAATACCTAATGCAAAAATATTTTGGGATATTCTTGAAATGAAGAAGTAGAGTGAGAATGTTGAAGTTAATGAAGGTATTGACAGTCTCTTAACTAGAACAAAGAATGACATTATCGAAGTCGCAATGATTAATGAAGAAGGTGACATTAAAATAACATCTAGTGATTTGGTGAATTCAACTAAGATTGATAATGGAGATGAATGTATAGTTGTTAATGAATCCCTAGATGAATCTTTGGTCAATTTAGTTAAATATGATGAAGAAAAATTTTCAAGTGAAAGTTGGTTACAAGTGTTACAGGAGAAGAAACTCATAGATGATTTGTTAAGTCGAAAAATAACTTTGTTTGCAAAACATGTGGATGAAACTACAATAGGGAAGATTGTTGCAAAAGAAGAGGAAAAAGACAAAGATGATTCAACACTTAAGACAATGTCCTTAAGACAACAACAATAAAAGTAAAAGAAGTTGAACAAGAAGAAGAGCACTCAAATGAAGTGTCAACAAAGTTTGAAGAAGTGTTACAGTTTCTTGAAGATTGGCTCAAAACACCATGTTTTGATGGAGCTTGCACAAAAGTTGCAGTAGGAAACAATAGAAATGAAGAATCACTAGATGATGAAGACCACATAGAATGGTAAGCAACAATGGATACATCTGATGAAGTTCATGGAATTTTGATGCATAGGAGTCTTGGAGAAATTAGATTTTACTATCAGTTAATGTTGAATCAAAATGATCAACATCTCAATGGTGAAGAGAAAACAACAGAGAATGATATGTGGTAGCGATTCACATACAAACAATTTTTCGAAGAAAAAGTTGAAGAGGACAAGCATGGACAATCTAAAATAATTTTCAGATTAATGAAAAACACCAACAAGAAGATGAAGGATGAGAATCTCAAACATGAAATTTTCAGCAAAAGAGGAAGTCTTTTAATTGAAAATGCATAGAGGTTTTAGAATTTGGAAAATGAAGAACAGAAAAACTCACTCATACATGGAGTTCAAACAAATTTTATGTTTTTTTTTTTCGAATTGTCCTTTGTAATGTTTGTAATCCTAGCTAAGACTAAGACCGATAGGCATGTTATTTATTGTTATTGTATTAAATCAATTTCTCCATTTCTCCATTAATGGAGAGTATTCTAGAATAATGGTGAAATACTATACTTAGGAAATTGTTAGAAAATATTTCTATTGTACGCTAAATTAGAGTTTGAGTGGTTTTTAGATCCGCAAATTTAGGAGGTTGTTAGGGGCTATCCTAGCCTATATATTTGTATGCAATTTATCAAATTGAATATAGATATCATGTAAGCTTAGTCTCACTTGTAATGTGCCCTTGTAGCCTCACTGTTATTGAGATTAATTGATCTCAATTTTTTTAAGTAGCTTCCCACAAGATATCAATTCAATTGTTAAAAACCTTTGCATCATTAAAGATTTGGATATTTTAATTATTAAAAGTGAAGGGACTCAAGATAAATACTATGATTGTATTGGTAGTACATCATTTGTAATGGATGCATTCTATTACCAAATTAAAAAGGACAAATATTGAATTTGAAATTCACTCAGTTGCAATATTTGAAATTCACTTAGTTGCAATTCTTCTGGACCATACAATAATTGTTTCTCATAGATTGTGTTCTATAAACTCTTACATAGAGAACTCAAAATAAAATGATGTGAAGTGAAGGATTTTGGATAGATCAATTAAAATTTCATCCTTCCTCTTTATAGTTAGATTATAAAATGCATAATGAGAACAAGAAGAAACTTGAACTTTTATTCAAAGTAAGGATTCTACTTTTGATGTCTAAAGGGAATGGCCTCAAATTGGTTTTCATCAATAAATGATTAAAGCACAAAAGGATTATTTGACATAGCCTTCCCAATATCATTCCCAAAAGATGTTACTAATTGGTTTTCGGCAAAAAAATTCTCAATATATTAAATATATGGTGTTCTCAAAAAAATTACATAGTTGGGATATTACAACCATATTAAAAAGGTGTACACATACGACATAGTCATAACATGCAGGCTGAAAAAGTGCTTGTTACATATAGTCGGACCCATCAAAGGGAAACAAAAAGAGGAGTCCATGGTTACTTATGATAACACATTTTTGAGGAATCCAGATCTATCAAAAAGTCACAAACTTCCGAGATGTGTTATTTTAATCACAGGTAGAGACACAGAGAAAGTGGGGGGTCATGGTGGCCATCCTTCAATTTGTTGTAATGGATCCTCCCTTTTGGAACATGAAGTGTTTTTTTTGATAATTTGTATGCTTCCTCATTCTCTTCTCTATAGATATGATCAAATTTAATGGTGCTAAAAAAAGTTATAAGATCTTGGATTTTATCTATCCAACCGACAAGTGAAGATACTTGTAAATTTCTCTTAAATTTTAACCAATCTATCAAAGTCTTTGAATCCCCAAAGACTTGTAACTGATCAATACTCAATCGATGTGCTAAAGATAAGGAAACCCACACACCAAGTAGTTCCTCCCTTGTGTTTGTGCCCATCCCACATTGAACATCCACCTCTAAATAGTATTTCCAGATCTCTTAATGACACCCCAAAACCCACTCAATATTCCATTTGCTTGCGTTGCACCGTCAAACCAACAGTTGGATGCCAAAGTAATGTCATGTGTCTTTTTTATTCTTTTTCTTTTTATTTTTTGTAGACACTAAGCACTAGAGTTTTCCACCATCCCTATAATTTTAATGCCAATCCCCCTATATTGTGGGAGTACGAGATTCAAATAGACACTTGTTTCTTTCTATCCAGATATACCAACATTCCAATGAAGGTAGAGTAATATAGAATTTTTCCATTTTCAATGAGTTATCTAAACAAATTGTTAAAGAGTTGCCTCTCCATGGTGAAACAAGACTAAACAAAATAAATAAAAACTTGCACAGTTGGTGTGTGAAAGGGAAGTTTACAAACAAGTGTAGTGCAGTCTCCTTGTCTCTACAACAAAGTGGGTAAATTCTCGGGCTTTGCAAGCCTCTTTTTCGCATAATATCCCAGGTTAGGATTTTGTTCTCCAAATCCAGCCAAAGAAAAAGTTTGATCATATAGGCTATATCCGAAGACCACATCTGTCTTCGCCACCCTGTTGTCTATTGTGGCTAAAATTTCTTTTCCACAACGTTATATACATTTTTAATAGTGAGAAAGCCCAATTGGTCACCTTTAGTCCATATTAAGGAATCTTCTCTAGACTATAGATGGATGCCCGAATCGATAAGCACCTTGGAGAAAGTATACCATTCAATAGCCAAGGATCCCGAGAGTCCCAACTCAACATTGTTTTTCCACTGATCTGTAATTAAACCCAAGGAGGACTGAGCCTTGGCTTCATGCAGGTAATAAATGTTTTTTTTTCTTAGGGCCATCAGAGATTTTATGAGTAATGAAGAATTGTCAATGCCCAGAATCTTGTCCATGCCGATTATAACATAATATCCATTTCCAATATTCCAACTTATCGATTCTGTAATGAGTGGCAATGATTTCATCAAATATTTTCAAATCTGCAAGGCCAAAGGTTGAATAACCGTATTCGATCTGAGCCAAGTAGCCAATGAGGAGTAGGGAAGGTATTTGTCTTTGATCACCTGGTGCCAAATCCCATATTTCATCAAAACATGCCATAAGGAGTTTGTAGCCAAAGAACAGTTGAAAATGAAGAGGTTCATCAAACCCCAACCTCCTAAGTGTTTCATCTTTGCAAGTATCTCTCAATTGTAGAGATGTAACTCATCTTAGTTTCCACCACCCGACCAAAGGAAGTCAAAGATTAGTTTGTGGATATTTGAGAGGACAGAAACAAGGATTGTTGCAAGGGCCATCGAATATACATATTGTGTTTCCAATACCTTCTATTCAAGAATACAACGTCCTCCAAGTGATAACCAACAATTACACCAATTGTTTAATCCTTTTTTGAAAATTAATAATAAGCAATATCCACTATTCGAAGGATGTTTTCTCCGCTTTTATGAAATACCCCAAGTATCTAAATCCTTCGGACAACTCCACAAAATTGACAGAAAAAACTTTCGTATACTTCTCCAGTGCTTCTTCTTGTACTTGTGAATGGTGAAAAGTTGATTTATTTAAATTAACTTGTAGTCCTGAGGCACAAAAGAAAAGTTCCAATAATGTTTTAATAACCAACAACTCTTAAAGTGAATCCTTTTTCATGATAAGAACATCATCAATAAATATAAGATGTAGAATTTTTATAACCATGGATACATTGACCCCAAACAAGCTTCCCGCCGCTTGTCCTTTCTTCAGCATTAGGCTTATGCTTTCCATAACAAGGATGAACAAAAGAGGCGAGCGCGGACACCCTTTTCTTAGTCCACGTTCACTATAAAAAAATGAGGAAGTCTCACCATTTATTAGAACAACAAAGGAAGAGCTAACAACACAACTCATAATCCAGTTTATAGAAGGAATGTTGAAGCCAGTTTGTACAAGAATTAGGCGAAGGAAATCCCAACTAACACAGTCATATGTTTTTTTAAATTCCAACTTTAAAATAAGTGTATTTTGCTTCTTTTCTTTGTTACTATGTAGACATTCTTGTGCCATCCCAATGGCATCCAAAATCTCCCTACCTTATAAGAAACCAATTTGTTCGCTCGAAAGTACCCTCAAGAGAATATGTTTAATTCTATTAGCAATCACCTTTGAAATCAACTTAAAGCATAAATTACAGAGCGTAATGGGTTTGAAATCCCCGAAAGTCCGAGGATTACTCTCCTTTGGAATAAGATCTAGGAAGGTAGAATTTAGTGACATTTGAATATTTTCTCTGGTTCTAGAATATTCCACTAGTTCTAGCAGATCATCTCCCAAAATTTCAAAGAAGTGGGTGAAGAACTCAACCATCCAATTGTCCGGACCTCGACTTTAATCTTTAGCAAAATGTTTTAAAATTCCCAAATTTCATGTTTCGTGACTAGATGATCAATCAGTGAAGAGTCTTCCATTGTGACAAAATGTGAGAACAAACTCACTAAGTTTGCTCTACAGGGGAAGCGAGAGAGTCAACTTAGAACATCCTTTTAAAATATCTAGTGGCCCCTTTTTTGAGATCCTCCTTCCCTCTATGGTTATGTATGTTCTCATCACATATCTCCCAAATGTGTTTTTGGATCCTTCCTACGCTGACGTATTTGAGGAAAAAATTAGTATTTCGATCCCCACATTTCAGACAGACTGCTTGATTCTTTTGTCTTCAATGTTCCTCTTCAAGTAATAACATTTGGTTATGTTATTCCTCCAAGGATTTCAAATGACAGTGAGGTGTAGTGCTCATCCCATCCCTCTACAAACCCGAGAATTCCACCCTGATTTTCTCCTCTAGAGTTTCCAGTCTATTTTGTTTTTCACGCTGCCTAAGTCTTGCCCAGGTTTTAATCCAGGCCTTTAGCACTTTTAGTTTCCACACAAATCTGTGTTGGAAATATGATTCCACTAGGAAACCAGTATCCAACCAAACCTCTTTTACTATAGTAGATAATTCTTCCTCTGCCATCCATGATGTATTTAATTTGAAAGGGTAGGCCACCAGATACTATTGAAAATCAAATTGGGATATAACTGGCGCATGATTTGAGACATAGGGAAGATCAACCCATGATCGGTACCTACCCACATCACATAATAAACTTTCCAAAACTAGGGTATGATCCAACCTCTTAGCAATACCATCCACCCCAGTTCTACCATTCCTCCACATTGGAACCATATGATTCGGGATCAATTCCACCAAATTATAGTCCTGGAGCATAAGTTTAAAATAAGTTACAAGCTTATCCACCTGTGTCGTCACTCCCCAAACCTCGTCAACACCTGTAGTGAAATTTAAATCTTCTACAAGAATCAATTTTTTAGATGCCAACAACGCACTCACAACCATCCGATCCCAAAAATATTTTCTCTCACTGCAGGGCCCATATACATTGACTAAAAAAATATTTTTATTGTTTTCTAAAGTGATGCTAGTAAGAAAAATTCCCCCACCACAGCGTGAAGGTTCCAGAAAAAACTTATTGGGGTCCCATGTAACCAAGAGAATACCTGTATTTCCCATAGAGCTAACAACACAAGATAAATAGCTAGGGACAAACTTTAACATAAAATACCATGCTTTCTCCTCTTCAACTTTCCTTTCATGTAAAAAAATAATATCAAGTTTGATTTTCCTGAGTAATCTGTCCATGGAGGCCAATTTTAGGGTCCCCCCCACCTCTCTAATGTTTAAAGAGAGTAGGATGATGGTTTATCCCAAGCAAGAGCTTTCATGCCTCTAAGCGCCCTAGAGTATGTAACAGTATGTGTGTGAGGGTTAGGTGCAACAACTGAGAGGGTAGATTGTTTATGAGCACTTCTCATATTTATGGGAGAAGTATCAAAGATCAGGCCTTTTAACCAAGCATAACTAGTCCCATCCCCCCAAAACTGGTTCCCAGACTGATAAACAAGTTCAATAGAACCCGAAATTGTTAAAACATTTTTCCCTAATAAGTAGTAATAAGAAAATTAGCATTCACCGCACGGAGTAGAGAGACCAATGAGTCCAAGGTATCTCCCAATGTGCAGACTTCAGGTTTAGCCTCCCTGTAACCTGAAATGATAATACCGAGATGGAAATAATTGGCACTGATACATTGGATGAAGAAGAGTCTTTTTCATTTCAGAGCATTGTTTTTTACAGCGAATCCAAAAAATTGTTTATTGAAAAGAGAGATGTAAAGAATAAGAAAGAGAAATCTCATTCAAAGATCAACCTACACAACATACTCCCTTCTCAGATCTCCCAGATACACTGAGTAACTGGAGAAACTCTAGAAAACTCTATTAACGACCTTGAAATGGAAAATGTCATGTTAAAGGAGTGAATCGAAGAATTTGACGCAAGTCTAATGCCTCTTCGACTTTTTTCTACTCCTTTGGCAATGGTCAGGCCCAACCTTCTCACATCGGCCCGAGGCTACGTGGAAAAGAATATAAATAGAAGAATGGAATTAATAATAGAAGCTTGGGAGATGTTAAATAATATGGTCTCTTTTGGAGCAAGAGCGCATGCTTTTCATGAGTATCTGCAAGCAGATATCAAGAATGAACAAGGTTTATACCGCGATGTAGTTTTACCATTTGGTGTTAAAGTTACTGGTATGATGGAATTCATAAGAAGACAGGAGGATCTCCCTTCCCTAGATCGAATAGACCAACTAAACGCATGCTGGAAAGAAAAGGTAAAAAACTTGAATGGTATCATTCAAACATGTAGCCAGGCCATATCCAGAAGAAACAAACTATTCAAGAAGCTAACTGAGATGGATCTAGATGGAAGCAACAATGAAATCCAAGACCTGAAATGTATATTCAACTCTTGTTTTTTAACCAAGCAATCATTTGATGATCAAATTCAAATCTATAGAAGACTGTCATTTAAAAATTTCTATGGCATTATTGAATATGGTGAAGATTGTGTGAAAAACTGGCTAGTCGGTTATTCGATTAAAAACCAAGATATTCAAGAAGCAGTGCACAACCTCTCTATTGATCTAAGGCACTTGGAAATTGAATTCTTCAATATAAAAATCTAGCATGAGATCAACCTGGAACCTATGAGGAGCTACATCGAAGAATGGTTCAAAAAAGTTGTCAACCAGATTACCAATGAAGGTCAAAGCCAAGGAAATCCATAAAAGGACATCAACGAGAAAATGACAAGGCATGGGACACCATCATAGTAAGTTGATACTGATCACATTCTTCTGTCTTCATCTAGTTACTCTAACAAATCTTTAACCGAGGATTCACAATTTTCTCCTTCTTCTTGCAAGGTCTTGTTATTTTCCATCACTGACTTTCTTCTTTCTACAAACTTTATTCTTGTACATATTTTCTTTGTAGTCTGTGGCAGTCCCAATCCCATTCATTCTGACAAACACATTTTTATTTCACAGAATATGTACTGAACTATATATTTTTTTACAAATTCCAAGACAATTGTTTTGGAAAATATTCTCAAATGTATTTTGTGACCGATTTTATCCGAATATAAATATTTGAGGTTGTTCTATGGTGATATTCAATGTTTGGTGTTGTTATTTGAATTTTGTATTTCTTTTTAAAATTAACTCATTTCCTTGTACATGTTCTTGTTTTATATTGTTTTATATTGTAGCTTCCTATATTTCATAATATGATTCCATATTCAAAATGTTAAGTCATATATTTTTTCTCTATTTCTTATGGGTTTCAGCAAAATTTGTGAGCCCAAAACACCCTTCAAATTCGAACATGGTTTACATTTGGACCACACATAATCTATTAAGATACATTAATATGAATACATTTTAAATAAATATAAACAAAATCCCTTTAAACTTGAACCTGCCTTTCTCAAGCTCATGGATTGGCCACAGGTTAACCGGTTAGCAGACTGCCAGATCCTCATTTCCATATGTATCCTCACATCATGAGCTCGATCGACTAACATCCTTTTTAACACTTAGCCAATTATCTCACCGCGATGTCCCAACTTAGTGCTATCGAATTCTTATGCCTCGTGTTCTGTGACATACATCTTGCAC
Organism: Picea engelmannii; assembly: GCA_009831015.1. NCBI lineage: Eukaryota > Viridiplantae > Streptophyta > Pinopsida > Pinales > Pinaceae > Picea > Picea engelmannii. The sequence goes on along the minus strand of ML804936.1, from coordinate 18,821 downwards.
CCAACACTTCCATGATATACATTTTTCACCCAACACTTTCGTGATACACATTTTGCACCCAACACTTCTGTCATTTACAATTCGCCTGTGGACTACTGGAGCTCGCAAGATTCACTATACCCAGGTTCACAAAACTTTCAAAACATTTATCACCCTCTTCAATCCCCACCACATTCTTTCCCTCCTCAATGCACATTCATTATGCTTTTACTAGCGACAACTCAGTGCACACGTTCTCTTATTGGCATAAATAAGCAAAAAACGCATTCAACGGTGATTTACGGGAGTCTGACCGACCCCAAGGTTGGCGCTATTATAAATTTTTCACCCAAAACTTTCGTCATCTACACTTATGCCATATACATCTTGCACCCAAAATTTCTGTGGTCTACAATTCCTCCACAAATTCGAACATGGTTTACATTTGGACCACAAATAATCTATTAAGATACATTAATATGAATACATTTTAAATAAATATAAACAAAATATATTTAAATTTGAACCTGAATTTCTCGAGCTCCTAGATTGGTCATGGGTTCCCAGGTTATCTCATCTCCATCTATATCATCACATCATCAATGAAACCGATCATCATCCCTTTCAAAGCTTAGCCAATTATCTCACCGTCGGGTCCCGACATAGTGCTATCGAATTCTTATGCCCCCTGCTCCATGATATCCATTTTGCACACAACACTTCTGTGATATACATTTTGCACCTAACACTTCCGTGATTTAGAATTCGACCCCCAAGTTAGCGCTATTATAAATATTGCACCCAAAACTTTCGTCATCTACAATTCGGTGATATACATCTTGCACCCAAAACTTTCATGGTCTACAATTCCTCCACAAATTGGAACATGGTTTACATTTGGACCACAAATAATCTATTAAGATTCATTAATATAAATACATTTAAAATAAACATAAACCAAATCTCTTTAAGCTTGAACCTGACTTTCTCGAATTCTTGGATTGGTCGTGGGTTCTTGAGTTATCCGACTTCTAGATCCTCATCTCCATCTATATCGTCACATAATGAGCCCGACCGACCATGGTCCCTTTCAACACTTAGCCAATTATCCAACCGTGGGATTGCGACTTAGCGCTATCGAATTCTTATGACCCCTTGTTATGTGATATACATGTTGCACACAACACTTCCGTGATATAAGTTTTGTACCCAACACTTATGTCATTTACAATTCGAACTCGGGCTCCTGGAACTCGTAAGATTCACTATAACCCGATTCACAAAAGTTCCAAACCATGTATCACTCTCTTCAATCCCCACCACATTCACGTTTTTCCCAATGCACATTCATTATTCTTTTACCAACAACAAATCAACACCGGTTCACTCATTATCATTTATAAGGAAAAAAAAACATTCAACTCCGATTTACGGGAATCCGACCAACCGTCATTTATTTTCATACCTAGCCAATTCTATGGTCGTCAGTTCCTGGGTTGCGTAACCAAACTCTCATTCCCCATTTTTTGTGATACACATCATGCACCCTAAAATTCCCTGATCTACAATTCCATACTTAGCCAACTTTATGGCTGCAACCTTCACTATACCTAGGTTCACAAAAATTTCAAACCATTTATCACTCTGTTCAACCCTTGTCACATTATTGTCCTTCCCAATGCACATTCAATAAGCTTTTACTAGCGACAAATCAGTACGCAGATTCACTTATTGGCATTAATAAGAAAGAAACACATTCAATCGTGATTTATGGGACTCCAAACGACCGTCGTTGCTTTTCATACCTAGCCAATTCTATAGCCACTAGTTCCGGGGTTGGTGTAACCAAACTTTCCTTCCCTGTGTTCTATGATATACATCTTGCACCCAAAACTTCGGTGATCTACAATTCCATAGTTAGTCAACTTTATAGTCATTGATCCCCAAGTTGGCGCTATTATAAATCTTGCACCCAAAACTTCTGCCATCTACAATTCCGTGATGTACATCTTGCACCGAAAACTTTCATGGCCTACAATTCCTCCATATTGCAAGCTTCAATCTACCCAACCTCACAAATATTTCAAAGCATTTATCACTGCCTTCCATCCCTACTACTTTCATTCCCTTCCCAATGCACATTGATTATGCTTTTACTAGTGACAAGTCAACACACATGTTCGAAAAAAATTGGCACTAATAATCAAAAACCTCTAGGGAATCTCCCATTAACATGCATTAAACCACGATTTAGGGGAGCCCGACTGACTGCCCTTCCTCTCCATACTTATCCAATTTTATGGTCTCGAATTCCTGAATTAGCGCTATCGAAATCTCATTCCTGTGTTTCTTCATATACATCTTGCACCCAAAGGTTCCCTTCTCTACAATTCCACCCCTGACTCGAACTCGTAAGCTTCACTCTACCCGGGTTCACAAAAAATTTCAAAGCATTTATCCCTCCCTTCCATACCTATCACCTTTGTGCCCTTCCCAATGCAAATTAATTATGCTTTGCTTAGTGACAACTCACCACACAAGTTCGAAAGGATGGACAATGCACATTAATTATTAAATTACTATTCAATGTAATTTCTATACACCTTTTAATATTTACAATTTTCTTTATCATTTCATTTCTGGAAAACAATTGAACATAACTTTTTAATATCATCTAAGCATCTATTCTAATTACTTAGTGTTAATTTTTGTTTTTTTAACAATATTCCTAGACTCTCCCCATTTTCAAAAAATCATCACCATGAATAATTATAAGCTACCAACTATTAGCTCCATAACCAAATCTACTTGGCAGACTAAGTGCCACACAACACTTGTTTAGTTAAGTCACTCAACAAAGTAAATTAGCTAGCTTTTTAATTAATAAATCATAGAATCATTAGTAACTTTGAAATGTAAAAATTTATAGCTGGAGATCAAAAATTTAGTGAAGAATATATCGACAACCCTAATAGTTAATACAATATTTATCGTCTTCTTTTAGTTTACGCAATTATACATTTTGTAGCACTATTAAATTTTGACTATAATTCAAGTACTTAGTGAATCTTAAAGTACACAAGGAGTTCAAGTGTTTTTGACATTCCGACCTGAATGCGCAATCTTGCACGCTAACCTTATATAAAAGTTTTAAATTGCACAAAAGAAAATCTACAATATAGGAGTAGACCATTCACCAATCTTAAATTTTATAAAGTAAGAGTAACACTATCATTCTAGTAAATCGACAATTGTAAATGAGTAAAGAGACATAATTTATCATAAAAAGATATTCCAATTGTGTATGCATTCTATGAAATCTTAAACCCAATACCATCCTAATCTACTTTTGAAAGTCACTAATGAACTTATTAGAGTACAATACAATTGTTATACTCCTAATTAATGACTAGTAATATTCTAAAAGTCTAATTAATTAGAAAATTGGATTTTTTTTTGTTTTGAGCTTAACACTAAAAATACCTAGATACTACGATGCATCTCAATTAAATTTGAGCATTATCTCATGTTTATAATACGATTTCTTTCATATAGGTTAGGAATATTTGTTTATGAATTTTAGACAAGCTGGACGTACTATTCATCCAAGGATAACATATAGTAAAACATACTATTCCATAATATTAAAAAGTACATAAATTCCAAATAAATAATAGGAAAAAGAGCATATGAAGTATATTGGTCGATGAAGTTTCGAGCTCAAATCTCCTGAACTTATCTGTGCCTGCCAAAACGATATACCTAGAATATTTGGAGGTTATAGTGATAACTGGTTACCAGACCGGCCCAGTTACCAATTACGTTAGATAAAAAAACAGTGTAACGATTTTAAATATTAGAATTTCACTACGCAGTCAAACAGTTAAGAACACTGTAAAAAGGTAAGGATTCGAGTTGAAAGGAGTGAGGATCCACAAGACCCTTAGAAAGGACATCAAGAGAAGGACTTGACCCCAGTTCAACAATTCCATGTGCCACGTCTTCAATCGAGTCAGTAAATATCTACCACTTGGAGATAAAGGAAAGCGAGCTTAGTGAGATAGAAATGCTAAAGTCTAACGAGAAACTACAGGTGGAGTAAGTCTACAAATACAACACCTCGCGAGCATTAAATCGTATGCATAAGGATGATCTGTTTCCGATCAATCCGTAGTTGTGTATGAAGTTAATTTTAAGGATGATCTGTTTCTGATCAATCCGTAGTTGTGTATGAAGTTAATTTTTTTTTTGTCTATTCGACGCAGTAAGGGAGGAATAATTCGACGCAGTAGGGGAGGAATAATTAAAAGAAGAAAAGTCATTGGAGATATCACGACAGTAGTGAAGAAGGTAATACTCGAATGAGTGAAGACTTGTACGTCAAATATAGCACCAATCATTGATATAATATCGCTGAGAAAAGATTGGAGTTTTGTCTTAAATAATAGATAATTATCTAAAATTTGTAAGGGCAAAATAAAAACGCACAGGAACTCAATACAAAAATATAATAGCGTTGATATTTTCGTATGAATATATGCATAATTTTATTTACTGAAACGATATATATATATATATATATATATAAACAAAATCAACCTATTCGTTTAATAATCCAGGCAGTTAAATACAGCATGAAAATTTATATTCGTAATGCGTAAGGAATTTATAGCAATTCTATTTTTCTTTACAGTAATACTTATATAGAGATACTTTTAAAATACAGGGCTTTCTTTTTTTGCTATCTTCGTTAACCGAATAATTTTTTTTTATACAATCCGAGCAACCTTCGATAGTATTTCTAATCGGTTATCATAAGCATATGAAATTATAGCATCAATCTATGCTCAACAATTTATATACAACATTAATTATGATCAAAACCTAATCAAATCAGAATGCAAGAGAATTCATCTTATAACGTTTATATAGTTAAATTTGAAATAGTGTAACGAGATGACAGTTTGATATGAGAAGAAACGTTGGTAAACTAATATATGTTGCACCATGTCATTCACTTCATCAATTGACTTCACCGCTACCTCCCAATCAATGCTAGTTGTATTTTTCTTTTCCTTCCCCTTAACTTTCTAGCCACAAAGAGGCCACACATAGATAACCAAGAACACAATAGCACAAACTTATCCTCCCAAAAAGAGTCTTCCACCTTCTTCACAAGTTTTGAAAGGCAACTCTCAACAAGTAAACTTAATCAAGATAAAATTTGGAAGCATAACATTACTTCCAAGAATGATCCTCTCTCTCTTCCTCTCCATTACATTTATAGGAAAATTAGTAATGACAAGTTTGTCATTTCATGCATACATTAATATTTTTTAATAACTTAATCAAGAATTATTCATCCACACCAAATGTCACACTCTCTTTAAGTTGCACATGTAAAATCCCTTTTTTWTTTTAATTAAATTGACAATTTCCCTCACATTCCCCAATTTGTTCCTATTTTTTCTCTTGATTCTCCCTTGGTTCCCCATCCTTCATTTATTTTGTGTGCCCTAAACCACCTATTATCTCATGTTTTAATTTCTTCTTATTTAAATAAAAATAAAAATTATTATTTTAATGCGCACATGTGCATTTACCCAATTTTATTCTTATATCTTCTTTCACTTAAATTCTAGTCTAATTCTCTTCATTCCCATTTTATGTTTTAATTTAGTCAAACATGTTAGACTTAGAGTCTTGTTAGATTTCTTAGTTTGTAATTTAATAATTAATTAAATACTCTACAAGGTATAAACATTTTTATTAAATTTGCTAGGCCATCTACATTTTTACTCACTCACAATTTGATTACACGACGTGCCCTTCAAGACGCACCTCTGTGCTCCAAGAATGCCACTCACCATTCACTATTTTGGAAGTTTGTCTGACACTTGGAGTCAACAGTCCACTTGGTCAACCTTGTGAGAGACTAACAGATATCTAAGGAATAAGGATTCATCCTTATTGCACGATCCTTAGAATTCCTCATGAGTGATTGTATCAGTATGCCCTCACGACATTATGGACCTATCGAAACAAGGTAGTCATTAACGATGCATTCAGGTCATGGTGGGACTGATAATATGCTATGATAGGGACGTTGCCACAATTCTCCCTTATTTGTCTATTTTTTGTGTATGACCCATTTACTCCATATGTAAGTCGAATTATAAAGTGTCACCAAGCCTGTATCCACTGACAAGAACAATTTCAATAATACATATACATAACATTCATATTGAAATCATCATATAACTCATACATGTAGATCAATACTAAAAACTGAAACCAAATACAAGTCCACTTCCTAACTCAATCTAGAGTCCAAAGAAGTTTGTTGACGCCATCGACATCCTCAACCTGTCATGTATCCTTCACAGTTAGGAGAACTCATCAATAATACCCGTTAATATATATGCATATAGAAATTAACATATAATCACAACGACAACACAATGTAACTGATAATCAAATAATCATCATAATGTATCATTACCGAATCACTTGCTCGCAAGTGCCCTCAAAGAATAATTCAGGAAAAATGTGCTCAATGGAACTGGATGTTACACTAAATAAAGTGTTTGAACGCAAGATAGTTACATTGTGGACAAGCCTTGACCAAACCAATGACTTGTTTGTTACACTTATATCTAAAAAAATGGCGTGGACGCATGAAAGTTACATTGTGGACAAACTTCTGTCTAAATTAAGAATATTTATTTGTTCAGTTACAAAAAATCATTCTTTTACTAAATCAAACATACCAAATCTTASAACGAATAAGATCTAGCTCATCTTCTCAAAATAGATGTAGCATTTAACATTCTYGATTTCTCATATAAAATATAAAATGGGAGCACAAAAATCAAGTCACAAGTCTCCATCTTGTGGMATTTTCCCTCCAAAATGTTCACCCATTTTTCCATCAAATTGTTAGCATCCCCTGGTGACTGACTATCTTGACTACCAACTTCCCACTCGTTCYGACACATTCAAATGTGTCACTCATCACACAAAATTCATATCGTCACACTCAATTGCACCATTYWTCACTCTTGCTCAAATCTTCATGCAAAATTTCATCTACACAACGTCCACAAATTATGTCGAAGTACAGTCCATGGAACAAAATTCATCTCGATTCAAGACTCAWTTTTTATCAATTCTTTCAAGGGATTTTCAACTATGTTTTCTTTGATTGCACTTCATAGATTCTTGTGGTTGCCTCTGCACCTTTCAATATTTACATGTAGTTTGATTTACCTTTCACAGAATCTGCTTGGTCAACAAACTATCTTGTGCATCATATTGTCTTGTTCTCCATACTATCTATTCTCTATGTACATTACATCATTGACATCAATGACAACATATGCACATTATAATCCCCCTTTTTCTTTGTTGGAAACCAAAAAATCCTTCTTTTCTATTATGAAAGGTGACCTGCACAACTACAAACTACTCCTCCTTTCAATGTACATAAATACTAGTTGCTCCATCTTTCAATGTGCACAATTTCCATATCAATGGCCTTTATGCAATTCTCCCCCTTTGAAAGAAATTACAGGTAAATAATTTGGATATTGTCTCCTCCATGCCTCTGTATGCACAGAAAACAATCCTTAAATAGTATACCACCAAGATCTATAACAAAATTCACCATGTGCATCTCCAAAAAAGAAAAAAATTGCTTGATACAACAACGAGTGGGACACTTTTCGTAGTAGTGAACTGTGTTCTTTATTGAAGAAGGGAAAATGAGATCACCACCAAATTTTTCTTGAGATACTCAAAGGGTTCTCTAGGTAATGGTTTGGTAATGATATCTGGAATCTACTCTTTAGAGGGAACATACTCTAATTTGACCACCTTATCTTGAATATGTTCTCCGAGAAAATGATATTTGATTGGTAAATGATTAGTATTAGAGTGGTGAAGAGGTTTTTTAGAGATATTGATAGCATTGGTATTGTCACAAATGATGGAGACATGTTGATCAAAAGGAACTTGAATATCCTTGAGATTATGTTTAATCCACAACAATTGAGTACAACATGATGTTGCAACTATATATTTGGCTTCGGTTGTAGAGAGATAAATGGAAGTTTGTTTCTTGCTGAGCTAGGACACTAAACAAATGTCAAGGAAATATGCACCTCCGCTAGTGCTTTTTCTATCATCAATAATTTCATACTAGTTTGCATCAGTATAAGCTTTGAGAATGAGGTTTGTGTCTTTTGGATACCACAATCCATAATCAATAGTGCCTTGCAAGTATCTAAATATTATTTTAACTTCAAGAACATGAGTTTCCTTAGGATTTGTTTGAAATCTTCCTACCAAACGCAACGCTTCTGTGACGTCAATCCTTGAAGCTATGAGATAGAGTAAGCTACCTATGATAGGCCTATACATGATTTGATCTATTTTTTTAGTATCATCATCTTTGTTGTGTTTGTAAGTGGTAGTCATAGGAGTTCTCACTAGTGCATATTTTTCCATGCCAAACTTCTTCTATATTTCCTTGAGATATTTTCTTTGAGAAATGGACATTTCTCTTTCTGATTGATGAATATGGAGACCAAGAAAGAAGGATATTTATCCTAACATGGACATCTCAAACTCTTGTTGCATTGAAGTTTCAAACTTGTTACTCATTAGTTCAATGTTACTGAAAAAATAATATCATCAACATATACTACAATAATTAACAAGTCATTATCTTTATCCTTGATGTATAAGTTGCTATCAGTTGTTCCCTTTTTAAAACATTTCTAGTGTAAATACTTGTCAAGTCATTAATACCAAGCTCTTGGAGCCTATTTTATCCCATAAAGGTATCTCTTTAACCGACGAACATAATCCTCCTTGTTAGTTATCTGAAAACACTTATGTTTCTCCACATAAACATCTTCCTCTAGTTCACCATTCAAAAGGATTGATTTGACATCCATTTGATAAACTTTGAATTTTCTATATCAGGAAACATCCAAAAGCATCCCGATAGCTTCAATTCTTGCAATAGGGGAAAAATTTTCTTCAAAGTCCACTCCTTCTACTTGAGGATACCCTTTACAAAAAAGTTTGGACTTGTTTCTGACTATTTGTCCATCTTCATTAACTTGTTTATGTATACCCTTTTTGTTCCAATTACATTCTTGTTTTTGGGTCTTGGAGCACAATCCCAAGTCTTATTTTTTTCTATTTGATCTATTTCTTCATTCATGTCCTTAACCCAATGATCATCATCACTTTCTTGCACAATGTTTTGGGGTTCACTCATAGATAATAGAGAAAAAAATCCATAGCTAGTTGTATATACAAGTTTTCTTATAGTTTGTACACTTTCTTCCTTGTTTACAAGAATCTGACTTTCTAGATGATGTTTTTGGACATACCTTGATTGGGTATTTTCTTGTGATTTTTCATTCTCTCTTATTCATCAGAATATTCTTTTTCTTGATACTCCTTTATTCCATTTCCTTTTGGTTCATTTATGATTGGTTCATCATATGAATTATTATTGTGTGGGTGTCTCTTTGAATGAAGTGGTCTCTCATCTACCTTTACATCTATATTTTCAACTATTTTGTGAAGTCTTCTGTTGTGGCACTTGTATCCTTTACTTCTGTAAGAGTATCCTAAAAATATTCATTCATCAAATCTAGAATAAAACTTACCTAAGATGTCTTCATTTCTTTGAATGTAGGATTTGTTTTCAAAACATTTGAAGTGTTTTTCGATGTTGATCTTCCATGCCATAGATCATAAGAGGTTTTATCATTGTTTACTCTTGTGTACACTTTAATTAGAATGTTACCAATAGTTTGAACAACCTCTCCCCAAAAGGTTTTAAGTACTTATGATTCATCAAGCATGGCCCTTGCCATTTCTTGAACTATTTTGTTTATCCTTTTTACTACTCCATTCTGTTGAGGGGTTCTCCTAATAGAAATTTTTCTCTTGATCCCATGGTTTTCAAAATAACTGTTGAATTAATCAGATGTGAATTATCTTCCTCTATTTGATCTTACAAAGTTTATTTTTAAATCCATTTATTTTTCTACTTGCTCTTTGAATATTTTTATTTTTTAAAAAGAATGAAATGTATACTTCAACAATCCAACCCAAGTCATTTTGGTATGGTCATCAATAGAAAAAATGAAATATATTTCTCCTTGAGGTGATTTTGTAATATTGGGGCCACAAATATATGTATGAATCAACTCAAGAGGTCGAGTGGTGGAGTCTTCTCTTGCCTTGAATTAAACTCTTGATTGCTTTCCAAATTGACATGAATTCCAGACAATATTATGAGGTATGCATATTTTAGGCATATCTCATACAACATCCTTTATTCCCAACTTAACAAGTTGATTCAAACTAATATGACCTATCATTTTGTGACAAAGCCAACTCTCATGAGTTTTACCAATACACCATTTTTCTTTTCCTTCCTCTAGGAAATACACATACATTGAAGTTCTAATTTCTTTTACAACATTGGTTCATGTATTAACATCCATTACTTTAGATCCTTTTGAATGAAAGAGAATATTGTGTCCTTGGTCACACATTTGACTTAACTCAAAAGGTTATGTTTTCGACCATATACATACAACACATTTTGTTCTTTGTTCTTTCCCTTCTTATCTTCATCTAGTACACCAATTCATTTTCCTATAATTCTAGTTGGAGAATTATTTCCAAAAGTAACATTACCACCTTTTTCTTTAATTACGAATTCAAACTTACTCTTGTCTCCTGTCATATGATTGGAGCAACCATTGTCAATATACCATTGATTTTATTGATTTTTGGCATATAGAGTGAGTCGAGAATTTTATTTATTTTTATTTTTTCTTCCTCCAAACCTTGGTGAAATCTTCTTGCAGATATGAAATACCTTACTTCTGCATTTACTTTCTATGTGTCCAAAAATATTGCATATGGGAAATTTGAGGTCATTTAGTAGAGGGGAGAAGGTGTTTTGTTAGATATTCAATCCAATTTTATTGAATCTCATTCCTACATTTTTTTTTATGTCTAAGAGTCTTTCAAATCACAACCTTATGTCCAAAAGTTTCTAGAAGAGAAATGATATCCATAGAAAAAATTTTGATTCCTTGGAATGAAAAACTTACTTGTAAGAATTGTTCTTTTTCTTCCATCTTGATAAGATTCAGGTACATGTTTCTTCCTTTCTTCATATTTGTTTTCATAGTTGGGCCGATCGAGTTATGACTACCACTTTTTATCATCCTTTGATTTTTTAGGTTGACCCTTGAGAGAATTTGCATAACTTGTAGGTTTCTCACTAGTTGCCATGCTGGTGCTTGATTCACCTTTGACAATTTTCAAACTTTCATTATATCCTGCCCTACTTTGTCATCTAGTTATATCTGATTACTAAGAATGTTATATAGAGTTTATAATCCTTTTATGAATTTCATTTGAGTTTTGGATTTCTCTAGATCTTTTCTTAAGACAACTATTTCTACTTCTAGTTTGTGACAATGTTCTCTTTTTATTTTACCTGATTCATAAATATTTCTTCCCTTCTTGTGGGCTCTTCAAGATGGATTTTTAAGATGATTATATATTTGGTGATCTCATTATGTTTTTCTTTAGAAAATTGTCACTGTTGTTTTCTTACTGTATTATTTTTCTTGATTTAGGATATTTCTTCTAAAACACTAATAATTTATCCTTCTATGTCTACTACAACTTCACATTCTTTTGTGTTTGGTTTTTCTTGATCATATTTGTGTTTCACCAAATCCATGAGAAGTTTTTCATCTTGAATTATATCTAGATCATGTTCTTCTTCTTCAATGTCTGAGAAGTTGTTGCTATCCTCTTTTGAATAATAATTGTTCCTTTTAAAAAACTTATTATTTTTAAACTTCCTATGTTTATCCTTG
>ML804935.1:465659-496041 GCA_009831015.1 Picea engelmannii | reverse complement strand
ATGCCCAAAGGTTTTAACAATGAAATACATCAAAACGCGTAATCAAGGTAAGATCAAGAACATAAGGTCTGATAAAAAATTTAGCAATCATATGATAAACCAGTGATCAAGTATCAACCGAAGACGACGACAATCTAATCAGCAAAAAGAAGTGTTTTCACACTTGCAGTTGTGAAAAACTAAAAACGAAATTGAATTGGAATTGTCGCAAAAGATAAGACGAATGTCGATTATCATAAAGCGACAATGATTTGTCATGATACCGCAAGGGGTGTAGGAATCTTTTTGAGAGTAATCAAAAAAAAAAAAGGGTTGGCTGCCAACAGAATGTCATCAATCAAACATGCTAATTAAATGAAAACATAAAAGAAAGATGAATAGTTCGTACCTTGGGAAAAAGGGTCTCAGTGCTTGTTATCGCTCAGTTTGTAGTCTAGGTCAGGTAGCTTAAAAGTAAAGGTCAAACTGGCATAAGAGGAGCTTCCCCACCAACTGTCACCTCGATGGGGGGCTCTTTCTATTTAGGGTGGCTAGACCAAGGGAGACGTCCCTAGTAATATGGGGTTCTGAAGGACAAAGGTTCTAAAGGATCATGATGATTTTTCCCTTCATAGATTACTGCCAAGAGGATAGTCAATCAGAAGATAAACCACAGTAGAAGCACCTGTTTGTGAGACAAGGCAACAATAAAACTAATACTTGCAAATAGTGGTTAATGCTTCAATTGTCAATGACTATCAATATGAGATACACATGAGCATAAATAATAGTAATTATTGATGAAGTCAATGATTGCAATAAAGGCTATGGCTTATAATATTACTTCTTCAATAAATACAAAATGATATAGCATTCAATGTACAAAAGAAATCCTTGGATTATCACAACGCATTAAATATGCTCACATATAAGGTTGTTGCGTCAAGCCTACCAGAGGTGACGTCAGCCTTATTCTAGGTTAGTTTGGTAGACAATGAGGTGAACGTTTTGCAAAGTAGGCTAATGGATATTACCAACACTTCAATATCTATCATTAGATGACCTAGCCACAACTTTTATACCAGCCAAAGTTTCAAAATAGGCATGACGTCATCATCAGAATTAGGGTTAGTGAGACGTTAGGGTTAGTAGGGTTTGAAATTTGAGAAGTTTAAAGGTGTTGTTTTGACACAAGAATCTCAACGTTTGAGGTTTAGACTAGTGCCTTAGGGTATAATGGAGTCAAGGAGCAAGGCTAAAGTCTCGGAATAATCTAAATTTAAGGACAAGAGGGTTAGGCTTTCTAGTGCTGCAATGGCAGGGCCACAAAGTCAAAACCCTAAGGGGAGGAAGCTCATTTCGGTGTTGCTTAAGCAAGGCCTCATGCTCCTCCCTCTTTCCTTAAAAATCCTTGGCAAAAAATGGCTAGCTTTAAAACATAAATCTAGGGCTGAAAAGTGTTGTAAAGACAAGGCCTCTCAAACCCTAAAGGTCAAAACCCTAGGTGTAAACTCAATTAGGCCTAGGATGTCTTCCTTCTTCAATTTATGTTTCAAAACTAACTCAGAAAAAGGGGAACTAGTGTAGCAATGGCTAGGCTATGTTCTCCTTAATCAATGGCTAGACAAGTCTTCTATCATGGGGACATGAAGCAAGGACCTACTTGTGTGCTTGCTACCTAGGGTTTCAATGATTGAGAAAAATAATAACAATGTAACCATAAAAGTAAGAGATTTAACCTACAACCATTCAATTAAGAAGTTTTGCATGAGAAATACACTTACAAATCAATGACGAGCTTATCATACCCTAGTTATAAACCTTCCAATGATAGGAAACACCATAAACATGCCAAGAATGATTCTCCACAAGTGTAGCACCTCAACTCCAAGAGCCAAATACAAAGACAAAAGACTAAAAATGTTTCTCTCACAAGAGAGTAAGTTATTGTTTTTTTTTTTTGTTTTTTTTTGCTTCAAGGTGTGACCAGAGGACACTACCTTGGCTTGGTGACCAGAGCTGACAGTGTTACCCACTGGTATCTTCACAGAGATGATAAGGCTGGCTCATGATGAGACCCCCTTTCCCTTGGCCATGCAACCAAAGGTCACTGCCCTGGCGTGGTGACCGGATGATGGCAATGTCATACTGCTGGATACCTATGAACATAATGGGCCGGCTCGTGATGAGACCTCCCATCCTCTTGGTTAGGTATTGTTTTATTATTTTTCTTAGGGTCCCTTTAGTTTCTTATCGAGAGGCTTTTTATTGCCTTCTTGGGGATCCCCTGGGCGAAGCATCTCTAGGTTTTATTTCCTATGGATTTTATCTTTTACGAGCTTCTTTTAACCCCTTGGACCTTTAGCCCCTTCTTCCCACAAGACAAAGTGTAACCCTCAAAGGTCATCCTAATGGTCGGACTAGGGGAATGGGATAGATATGCGGGATATAAGATGGAAAATGATAGTATGGTGGGAGCGGACGATGGCTCTGCAAATCCCCCTTGGTGGCTAACCTAAACCCATGAATACAAGCTTGCTAAGTCACCCCATCAATCACCCCGACAATGGTCAAGTGGATTAGTGTAAGATCCAAGCAATCATCATAAATGAAAGGAACCTAATGCATATATAAGAGGGTTATAATGATCAAATATGACACATACCATGATACCTTGGACCAATTACCTCATGGAGCAAGAGTCCTCTCCGATGCAAGTCCAAGTCGGTGGTGATGGAAGCTGTTGTTGCTGATAGGAAAAACCTGGCGAAGAAGAAGAAAGATGGGCCCTCCATGGCCATGCTCAGGTCAATCCTGCTCTCAGTACTCCATGTCTAGGACCTGTGGGCCTTGAGACATGATATCCTAGTTATCCCTAGATATCGGGGATAACATCTGGCTCCAACTCGGGGACATGTGCTAACTGTAGAGCGCATGAGAACCTCAGTAATCTCTGGCATAGACCTGTAGGACCTACTCACACTTGACAAGAAAGCATCAACAAAAAAAGGTGGGGTGGTATTGCCACCCCGCAAAACATAACATGTGCATATAAAGTAATCATAAATTCAAATAGAAAGTAAAACACTTACCTGTACTTACCTGTTGGCTGCATGTTGGTGTAGTCAAACAACCAGTGAAGCCAAGCCAACAACGTTCCTCGGTACCTACCTCTGTGCTTCATCATAAACCAACATAGTGATAAATCAAGCATAAAAATGACATGAGTTAGAATATATATCATATCATCGGGAAAGTCAGAATCTAACTCATGGAGGCGGGTGGGAGGGATAAAATCCTGCCAAGTCCATCTCTGAGAAAAGTACTCGATTCTATCCAAGAAAGGGTTATGCAAAATAAAAGGTTTAGAAAATCGACTCAAAGGGCCTGTAAACTGGTTACCTAGGACATCCTCACACTCTAGAGTCAAGGAAAGAATCGGAAAATATTTAGCAGATGACTGGAAAACTATCAAGGGAAGGTTGAAAAACTGATTGGAGCTAGCATTACCCAACCAACCCTTGGAGTCTAGGGTTTGCCCAGGAGAAAACTCAACATGAAAAAGGTATTTCCCAACTACACCTTTAAAGGAAAATCATGGCAAAGTAATAACAGGTGGTTGGGGTGAAAGGTTATGAGAAACCTTCTTTAGGAAAACAATGTCCTTACTTGTATTAAAATCTAAGCACAATGGTGGTTGGCAATCATCTTCATGAAAATAATCCAAATGCTCAGAAGGGTACTCATCAAAAATCTCAAGGTAAGACTGAAAATCATCAGAAGAATGAGGTACTAGGTCATCCTTGGTTTTTTGAAAGGTACAAGTAAAAACCTCATCTCCTTGTTGCCATTGGTCGGAAGCAATCTGTTGTGACAATTGCAAGGGAAACAATTGGAAACGGCTCTCAGTGTCATAGATGGGATCCAAGTCATAACCAACTATATCCCACCTACGTCTCCCAACATGTATGAACTCATCAATGTCATCAACAGTGTCACTATCTATGTCATAGCATGCAGGGTTTGAAAGATTTGAAATTTCATCCTCCTCCTCCTTTTCATCACAAGGTAAAGCATTATCAAAAATTAGGAGAGGAGGGTAACTCATTGTTTCTTGTCGCACAGGAACTTCAATGACTTTGGTGTTTTTGGCATGCATTATGGTCTTATCCTCGAGGATTACTCCTTCTTCGTGAATTGGAAGGCCTATTTCTTTGATTGCACAGCAAGGAACATCAACTTCATTCAAAACTTTCTTTTCCTCTTCATCTTTTGGATCAAGGGACACGGTATCATCAGAATTTTGAAGTGGAAAGAAACTAACCTCATCTTCACTTTGTTGTACAGGAAAAACAGGTTCTTGGATGACTTCATCAACGGGAGGATCACAAGTGGACACTTCATCATCTTGCTTAAATTCCTGCTTCTCAATCACATCCTCATTCTGTTGGTTGAAAACTTGTTCCTTTCTCTCCTATGCATCTTCAACAAAGGTTCATGGGAAACTAGTTTCATCAGGCTAAGAGCATCCATGGTGAAAGCATTGATTCCAGATGAGATGAGGTTCCTTTTAATCTGAATGGCCATGTTGTGAGCTTCTGCAAATGTTTTCGGATTCCTTTTATTTAGGAGGAAGCTCAAATTCCCCTGAAGTCCATTTGTAAAGAGACAAACGAGGTACTTGCTTTTAGGACGATGGATTTCAGGAATCTGGTAAAAAAAATTCTGGAACTTAAACCCGAAAACTTTGACATTCTCATAATTTGTTTGTTTTATGCCTTCAATCTCTTTCAGCAATGATTGTACATCTTCTAATTTCAAATCCCACCTTTCAAGGAATATCTCTTCAAAATGGTCCATGGATGTGATGCTGGCTGCTGGAAGGTTATCATACCATTTTTTAGCCTCTCCATGCAGGGAGGAAGAGAAGAGCTTCATCACTAGGTCTTCAGCTTCGTCTCTGACAGGGTAGTATTGAAAGAACTCCCAAAATTCGCTCATGTGATAATCAGGACTTTCTCCATTGAGGCCGAAAAATCTAGGGAGCCACTTTTTATAAGAGAGAGGAATTTTTCTGGGATATCCTGGGATTTTACTCATATCCAAAGGTCTGTAGTTTCCTGGATCCCATTGCGAAGTCATAGTTGGCTTCATCATCAGTGGAGTCGCCAGATAGTTTTCCTGAAACTATCAAATAATAGGGGGAAAAAGTTGTAGTGGAGTCGCCAGGTAAGCTTGTAAGAAAAGGTCTTTGAGGCAAGGCTTACCAAAGGATTTTTCGTTGAGGAAGATTGACTCAGTGTTCCTCGGCAACGATGCCAAAATGTTATCGCTCAGTTTGTAGCCTAGGTCAGGTAGCTTAAAAGTAAAGGTCAAACTGGCATAACAGGAGCTTCCCCACCCACTGTCACCTCGATGGGGGGCTCTTTCTATTTAGGGTAGCTAGACCCAAGGGAGGTGTCCCTAGTAATCTGGGGTTCTAAAGGATAAAGGTTCTAAAGGATCAGGATGAGTTTTCCCTTCACAGATTACTGCCAAGAGGATAGTCAATAAGAAGATAAACCACAGTAGAAGCACCTGTTTGCGATACAAGGCAACAATAAAACTAATACATGCAAATAGTGGTTAATGCTTCAATTGTCAATGACTATCAATATGAGATACACATGAGCATAAATAATAGTAATTATTGATGAAGTCAATGATTGCAATAAAGGCCATGGCTTATAATATTACTTCTTCAATAAATACAAAATGATATAGCATTCAATGTACAAAATCAATCCTTGGATTATCACAACGCATTAAATATGCTCACATATAAGGTTGTTGCGTCAAGCCTACCAGAGGTGACGTCAGCCTTATTCTAGGTTAGTTTGGTAGATAATGAGGTGAACGTTTTGCAAAGTAGGCTAATGGATATTACCAACACCTCAATATCTATCATTATATGACCTAGCCGCAACTTTTATACCAGCCAAAGTTTCAAAATAGGCATGATGTCATCATCAGAATTAGGGTTAGTGAGACGTTAGGGTTAGTAGGGTTTGAAATTTGAGAAGTTTAAAGGTGTTGTTTTGACACAAGAATCTCAACGTTTGAGGTTTGTGCCTTAGGGTAGAATGGAGTCAAGGAGCAAGGCTAAAGTCTCGGGAGAATCTAAATTTAAGGACAAGAGGATTAGGATTTCTAGTGCTGCAATGGCAGGGCCACAAAGTCAAAACCCTAAGGGGAGGAGGCTCATTCCGATGTTGCTTAAGCAAGGCCTCATGATCCTCCCTCTTTCCTTAAAAATCCTTGGCAAAAAACAGCTAGCTTTAAAACATAAATCTAGGGCTGAAAAGTGTTGTAAAGACAAGGCCTCTCAAACCCTAAAGGTCAAAACCCTAGGTGTAAACTCAATTAGGCCTAGGACGTATTCCTTCAATTTATGTTTCAAAACTAACTCAGAAAAAGGGGAACTAGTGTAGCAACGGCTAGGCTATGTTCTCCTTAATCAATGGCTAGACAAGTCTTCTATCATGGGGACATGAAGCAAGGACCTACTTGTGTGCTTGCTACCTAGGGTTTCAATGATTGAGCAAAATAATAACAATGTAACCATAACAGTAAGAGATTTAACCTACAACCATTCAATTAATAACTTTTTCATGAGAAATACACTTACAAATCAATGAAAAGCTTATCATACCCTAGTTGTAAACCTTCCAATGATAGAAAACACCATAAACATGCCAAGAATGATTCTCCACAAGTGTAGCGCCTCAACTCCAAGAGCCAAATACAAAGACAAAAGACTAAAAGTGTTTCTCTCACAAGAGAGTAAGTTGTGTTTTTTTTTTAGCTTCAAGGTCTGACCAGAGGACAATGCCTTGGCTTGGTGACCAGAGTTGACAGTGTTACCCACTGGTATCTTCACAGAGATGATAAGGTTGGCTCGTGATGAGACCCCCTTTCCCTTGGCCATGCAACCAAAGGTCACTGCCCTGGCGTGGTGACCAGATGATGGTAATGCCATACTATTGGATACCTATGAACATAATGGGTCGGCTCGTGATGAGACCTCCCATCCTCTTGGTTAGGTCTTGTTTTATTATTTTTCTTAGGGTGCCTTTAGTTTCTTATCGAGAGGCTTTTTATTGCCTTCTCGGGGATCACCTGGGTGAAGCATCTCTAGGTTTTATTTTCTATGGATTTTATCTTTTACCAGCTGCTTTTAACCCCTTGGACCTTTAGCCCCTTCTTCCCACAAGACAAAGTGTAACCCTCAAAGGTCATCCTAATGACCAGACTAGGGGAATGGGATAGATGTGTGGGATATAAGATGAAAAATGATAGTATGGTGGGAGCGGATGATGGCTTTGCAAATCCCCCTTGGTGGCTAAACTAAACCCATGAATACAAGCTTGCTAAGTCACCCCATCAATCACCTCGACAATGGTCAAGTGGATTAGTGTAAGATCCAAGCAGTCATCATAAATGAAAGGAACCTAATGCATATATAAGAGGGTTATAATGATCAAATATGACACATACCATGATACCTTGGACCAATTACCTCATGGAGCAAGAGTCCTCTCCGATGCAAGTCCAAGCCAGTGGTTATGGAAGCTGTTGTTGCTGACAGGACAAATCTGGCGAAGAAGAAGAAAGATGGGCCCTCCAGGGCCATGCTCAGGTCAATCCTGCTCTCGGTGCTCCATGTCTAGGACCTGTGGGCCTCGAGACATGATCCCCTAGTTATCCCTAGATATCGGGGATAAGAGTTCTCATTATAATAGTCATTTAGCCTAGGAATGAGAAGGTTGAATGATCAAAAGGTGTAGTGAAAAAGGGACAATTCAGGGTCCTAAAATAGTCCTCAATAAGGAATCCAAATGCAATGCTAAAATGTTTATATGTGATTGATAACCAATAGATGTAAAGCTTACTATGCTAATCAGACTTCAAGAGTTGTGAGATTTAAGAAATTTGTAAGAAAACTTCACATAAACCAAAAGACACCCTTGTTGTGATCAAACAAGAAATAGAAAACCAAAAACTCAAAAGGAAGGAGAAAGATATTGGACAATATGACTCAAATATCATAAAGAAAAGTAGAAAAGACCTTTGAAACCCCTTACAAAGTTTTCACTCATTCAGATAAACGAGAAGAAAATGACAAATTGCCTCCAAATCCTTAAGGACAAATTGAAAAGTAAGAACAAATGCCAAAAAATCCAAACAAAAGAGGATGAATCCTTAGAAAATAGGGTATTAAAGACCAATACCAAGATGGACTGAAATTATGAGACCCTGAGCAAATGTAAAAAGTAGAAGCTAAACCCAAAAAATTGAAAAACTAGAGGATTTTTCACAAAAAAGGGGTAGCGCTCTGGTGTAAGGGGCACCTGAGCATTATAACACTCTTTGTAAGACCATCAAGGAGCGTTAGCGCTCTGATAACAAGGGCACGAGATTGCTCTGCTTCAAAAGCTTAGAAAAGTTCCCAGAAACTCAAAAATTCAAGAAAATTCAGTCAATCAAGGTGATCATGATGACATAAAGAGGCAATAAAACCACTATAAGAATAAAAAATTCAATATGAAGAATATCAAATGAGTGGGCAAAGGTCCAAAACAAGATCTGGGAAAGGAAACAAAATTCAGAGTTCTTCCCCAGTGGAGTTTCCAATTTCTGTTGAAGAGAAATCCCCCTATAGACAATTGGATTCTCTTGAGGTCCCTAGACTTCTAAGACCAAGATAGAAAGTTCTTAACATGGACACTGACTTCCTTTTAAATCTAATCAAGCTAATGAATGAACAAGAAAGAGAAAGATATGTACCTTATGAACGACGTTTGTCCTTGCAAAGTCTAGGTCGAGCTTCGATCTTGAGCTCCTTGATAGGTCCTACAAAACAAACAAAGGTACAAAAGACTTCCTATTCTACTGAGATTAGCTAAAACATATATCCATCTATTGTAGACAAACTTATATGGAACAAGTACAAGTTTGAAAGAAACAGGCCAAGAATTGATTGTATTTGTTATCACTCCAAGAAACCCTTTGTGGTTGCAGACCAAAGGTGCTTGGTAACTTAAGAATAATGGTTTTTATGTATTTGGGACAATGGGGTCTTCAATGGTTTGTATAAGAAACAACTCATCACACTTTCAAAGATAAAGTTCTTTCTGTAAACAATAACCAGATCCAATAATTGAAATAGAGTATGGAGAAAACTATTCTCGATTTGCCAATACTAGTGAAAGTAGGGCCTAATACAAGATAGCAAGGAATCATCTAATTTCAAGCCTATGAGTTCAACAAAGAGGTAACAGTCTTTATGAACTAAAATAAACTGAAATTAAAGTACAGAGAATAAAATATGAACAATTCTAGTATTGGAAACGAAAGGAAACTCCACTTTATTTATGCAAAAAGAGTCAATACATTAGCATGAAAATGTTTCCCAGTTTGAACCGTTGTTTCATATCAAAAACAGGCATTTATAGCCTCTTATAAACAGTTATACAGATCCTAAAACCATGGATCTGTATTTAATAAAGATAACTCAATTCTATCTAAACAACTTGAAAATAAAGTCTTTAACAACTAAACTTAATAGTCGAACTATCTTCAATCTCCAAAATCGCCATCTGCATCCTTCAGCTCCTGGTATTTGCATGTGGTGAAAAATAGCAGGACACCTGTCTTTGACTATTGGATTTCCCAACATTTATGGTCGATTTTTGAGGAAACGGTTTTGCATGTGTTACCAAAATTCCCTCGAATCCCTGATGCTGAACCTTTTGCATGCGGTCTGATAGCCCACTGATACACTGGAGCCCCTTCAAAACCTGTCTGGAATGAATTGTCTTGTCCTTGGCTTCAAAAATTAGTTTTCCAGCTTTCAACAATGCACTCCTTTAATTTTTCGTGGGTTAGTTGTTGAAAGTCGTCACTTTCCACAGCTAACGGGTTATAAAATAATAGCTTTGCGCTGGGGAAAGTCCTGATTGTGCTCAAAATGAGTTTTTACCCCCAAAATTTGATTTTAAACAAAAATCAGTGAGTATTAGATTTCTCACCTTGCATATTAACGACGACTTGAGCGAGTACCTTCAGATCTGGATGGGGTTTTTGGCTTAGTTTTTGTTTCAACCTCCTTATCTGCCTTTTGAGGCGTTTGGCAAGCCACCACAAGCTGTTGTAGTCTTTGGTGAGTTTTTTCTTCCTCTTCTTCTCTCTAACACTTTCCTTAGCCAATCTTTCAAACGCAGCATTGGTCTTGGCGAAGTTATTAGATAACCTCCTATACCTTTCTTTAATCACTCGCTCCAAGGCCTCTTGTTGGGCAATTACCTCCTTGAGATGCTTGATCTTCTAAGACTTCTTTGATTTGGATTTTTTTGATGATTCTCCCTGTTTTGTTTGATTGAAGGTTTCATAGTTCTGCGCACACTCAGCTGACTGCTTAGGACTCTTGGTGACAGGGCATTGATCTTGTTGCTCTGATTCTGAATCTAAATAGGGCAAGTTTAATATATTCTTCCCTGTACTCTTCTCTATAGGATACTCTATATTTTTCTCTATGGTCTGCTCTGTAGTCTGCTCAAAGTTTAACTTTCTCTTCAACCTGTGAGGCTTCACTCTAGATATTTTGTCTTCTGAAGGCCCTGGCAGGGTCCTTCTTTTTCTTGAACTTCTTTGAGGAGAGGATTGTTTCTTTGAACTCTTCACTTGTTCATTTGCAATCTGGTTCTGTGTTTCAAAACCTTCCCAGAATAGGAAATGTTCCCATCTCCTTCCCTGTTGTTTCAATTCCTCCAGGATAATCAATTTTATGAGGCCAAAGTGACATAGAGTAGTTTTCATGCTCAAAGGTTGAGCTCTAATCTTCTTGCAAACCTTAGTCAAACTTTTATGTAGGAAATAAGGAAAATTAAGAGGGGTCTTTCCTGTGAAATGATCCAATAGTTTGAAGTGGTACATCATCAGTTTATCATATCTTCCCTCCGAGGTAATGTATAATTGGATACCTTTGAACAATTCCTACCATTCTTCATCTAGATAAGAAACTAGCATACCCTTTTTCCATGCTTTGTGCCTATACCCCTCTTTCAAATAAACTCTGAAATCCAAATTTTTGGGAGCCGTGGTTTTAAACCAGCTCTGACCAGTTCTTGGTAAACTTGTAGGTGCAGCAATGACAACCTCATCCACTCTAATTTCCATGGACCCGACGTGATCTTTATTTCCATCGAAAGTCTTGGCAAAGGCTTGTGTTGTAGCCTGGTGACAACCAACTTGCAACCTTTCAATGAATTCAATACACCCTGCATTTGAAAAATGCTTCTGGACTTCAGGATGTGTTTGTAAAACAGACAGGTTATCGAGCTCTCTTTTGAGTAGAGAACCACTGCGTTTTCTCACCATTCTGTAGCTCGAAAATCTCGATAATTTGTAATCCCTGCAACTACCAGTCGAGTTGAGGTTCTGCGCTGTTGAAAGCAGTTCGGGCTTCGAATTTGTTTTGAAACAAATGAAACTTCAACAGACTTCCAGAAACAATTTGTGATATTCACTATTCGATTTGATGTTGTCAGGCCGGCGGTACCTCCTCTGTACCTGCACCACCGAACTCAAACTTGCCATCCTGGATGCCATGAGTGTTGAGAGTGAGTTTCTGATCCGGATTCACATAACAATCCTATTCTGGCGTGCAAAATTGAGTTTCCATCATTACCCACTCTCATCAGCACATGATTTGGATTTGCCTAACATGGGATGATCATATCATCATTACCTTCAGACGTGGATATCACGCACGTGATTCCTGCTTTCTTCAACAATGACCCGTGGAAAACGCCTCTGTCAATTGTTCATCCTTGCCACTTATGCCAGCGCGTGACCCTGTGGAAAACCCCTGTTAGCTGCGGAAAGTATGCACTTTCCACAGCGCACCACTTTGTAAAAATCACTCCTTAGCTGCGGAAAGTATGCACTTTCGACAACGCATGACCCGCGAAACTGATTCTTGCACATTTTGAAATTCAGCACTTTCAACAGCGCAAAGACTTGTAAAAAGCACTCCTTAGCTGCTGAAAGTCACCACTTTCCACAATGCACACTCAACTTTTGGACATACGTTAGCTGTGGAAAGTGAAAAATGAAAATTTTAAAAAGAAGTCTTTATGGGTCAAATTATTTTCTAAGACAAAACCAAAACCTAAATTTTTGCATCTATAAAACTCAAAAATAACTTGAGGACACTACCGATAGCCATGATATCTACTACAAAACTCAACCAAAAAGACAGTTTCATTTTGGGAGTTAACATTTGGCTCCAACTGGGATGGGCGTCTCCCCGTGAGGTGACCAAGAACCTAGCTAGACTTAGTAGCCTTATTACAATTTGAAACAGACATTTGAAAAATAGTTGCTAGTACCATTGGGCATGGAGTTATTTGAACGACAAAAATAAAGAAAACAGAATTGAAAAAGCAAATATGTACAAGAAGAACCTGGCTTCAAAGGAAGCCTTATGAGAAATAGATCTTCAGGAAGCGCCCGTTGAAAGGGCCCCCTGATACTGGCTCGCCTGAAAGGGTCTGAAGAACAAAGGTATTTTTATGTTGCACCACTGTTATGACAAAAGGACCTGTCCAAAGAGCCTCAAATTTTTCGTGTTTCCCTTTCTCCTGCCTTGCTGCATCCCACTTTAAAACCAAATCCCCTGTTTTGAAGACATCTGATTTGACTTTCTTGTCGAAAGTTTGCTTGATCTTTTCCTGATGTAATTCTGTTTTTTCCAAGAGCTGCTCTCTATCTTGCTACAGTTCTACCAAATTATGGATCCTCCTAGTCAAATCATTTGATTCAGAATAAGTTTCTTGTAAGAATTTTGCAACCGGTAATGCAAGTTGAACAGGAAATATGGCCTCAGTACCTTATATCAACTTGAAAGGAGATGTACCAATTGATTTCTTACATGTTACCCTGTCAGCCCACAAGGAAAACTTCAGTTTGGAATCCCAACCTCTGGCATTTTGTTCAAGCAGCTTCTTTATGATTATGACTAAACTCTTGTTTGATGACTCAGCTAAACCATTCCCTTGCGGATAGTAGGCTGTGGAATGTACCAGCTGAATTCCCAGCTCTTCACACAATTTCACCAAGTGTTTATCTTTAAATGCAACAACATTATCAGTGACCAATCTCTTGGGGCAGCCAAATCTAGCGAATATGTTCTCCTGTAGAAAGTTTATGATGACAGTGTGATTGGCGTTCCGGGTGGGAATAGCCTCAATCCACTTTGTAAAGTATTCGGTGGCAACTAGGATCCACCGATGTTGACCACTAGAAGGTGGATGAATCTCACCTATGAAGTCTAGGCCCCACTGTTGGAAAGGCCCTGTGACCACTATAGGTTTGAGAGGAAGGGATTTCAGTTGTTGTTTACCTTCAAATCTCTGACATTTGTCACATGTTTTCACAAACTCATATACATCTGAAAATAGGGATGGCCAATAGTAACCAGATCTTAAGATTTTGTGTGTTGTGGTTTTCCAATAGTGATGTCCTCTGCATTCACTATTGTGAAGTTCACACATGACTTTAGCTACCTCCTCTTGATTTACACACCTCAACAACAAACCAATGGGATTCTTCCAGAACAAAAAATTATCATTGATGCAGAAATTTATATCCCTGAGCTTCAAATCCCTTCTTTGAGTCTTTGTCAAATCTGATGGGATTGATAAAGTCTGCAGAAACTGAATGATATGGTTGTACCACTTGCAATTAGCTAGATGAGCTGAAACCTACATTCCCTCACCTTCTTTGTTCTCTGAAGATGGTAAATTTTCTGCATCAATACTCATCACATTTATGTCAAGCAGCCTGCAATTCTCCTCTGCGAGGAGTTTGGCAAGACCTTGGCCTTTTACTAGATTTGTTGGTTTAATTTCAACATCGGACTCAATCAATCTGTCTATCCACTTACTCCTTTTGCCATCAATATCAGGTTGGACAAGAACATCTTTAACTGAACTGGAGGGAACAAAAGCTATTACCTTTCCCTGAAGAATGTAGACCCTGAAAGCTTTCAGTGACTTGACAAGTTCATATGCTTGTTTTTATAGCAACTCATACTTTACCTCTGCATCCCTCAAGACCTTACTAAAGAAGGCAACCGGCTTCTCTTGGTCATCAACATTCTTCTGCAAGAGTACTGCTGCGATCGTATCATTGGAAGCAAATGAAAAAATGTAAAATACCTTGGAAAAATTGGGGCTGATCAACACAGGGGCTGTTGTGATAGCTTCCTTGATGGAATTGAATGAATGTATGGCTGCTTCAGTCCACTTTACCTCAGAGTCTTTCCTCAACATAGTAGTGATATGCTTTGTGAGTTCAGTAAAATTCACTATGAATCTTCTGACAAAATTAATAGTCCCAAGGAAATATTGAATGTATTTCTTTGATCTAGGAAGAGACAGATTTTTAATTGCTTCTACCCTCTTTGGGTCAATCTTAACCCCATTAGCTAAAACAATATGCCCAAGTAATTTTCCCTTCGAAAGAGCAAAATTTGATTTTTTCGGATTAAGAGAGATGCCATACCTTCGACATTTCAGAAATGTCCTTCTTAAGTGTTGCAAATGAAGTTCATGGATGCTTGAGAAAACAGTGATATCATCAAGATAAATCAAGACAAATTTATCTTTCTCCCCAATGAAATCAATGTCCATTGCCCTTTGAAATGCCTCCCCTGCATTCATCAATCCAAAGGGAATCTTCTCGTACATAAACGTACCCCATGGAGTGGTGAAGGAAATTTTTTCTTTGTCTTTCGGATGGACATCAATCTGATTGTATCTGGAAAACCCATCAATAAAGGACATTACCTTCGATCCTGACACCTTCTGCAACATATGCTCCATTTTAGGCAGAGGGTAGTTGTCTTTCCTAGAGCACTTGTTCAAATTTTTGAATTCGACGCAGAGTCTAATCTTGCCATTCTTCTTCCTAACCGGCACAAGATTAGCAATCCATTCTGAATACTCGAGAGGAATGATAATGCGGGCATCCAACAGTTTCTTAATTTCTCTCTCCATTGTGGGCAGCAAAAAAGGATTGAAGGATCTAAGCTTTTGTCTGAATAGTTTGGTGTCTTTATTCAAGGGAATTTTATGTTGAATCACCTCTGTGTCAAAAGTTTTCAAATCATCATACTGCCAAGCAAAGATGTCTGCAAATTCCTTCAGCAATTCTCCATAATCAACCTTTTGTTTTTCAGTCAAATGTGAGGCCAATTTGACATGTTTGGGATCTTGCTCACTGGCCACATTATACTGGAAAACATCTGACTCTTTCTCCCCACTTTGTAATTTGACAGCCACATCGTTGTTATCGAACAACCTTTCCAACGGGACCAAACCTTTAGGAATTCTGTTGGTGGACAGCTGAACTATTTCATGAGCTGCAATTTTTCTCTTGAGATTTGGATGCTCAACTTCATTGTCATGTTCATTCTCCTGATCAATCTGCAGATCTGCAAACTCGTCTGTCACTGCAAGGAATCGGGTGAGTTCATCATTGTCCTCAAAAACTTTCCAAAATTTTACATTATCAGGAAGAGAGGGCCTATATTTAATTTGAATTTCATAAGACAATTTGTGAGGCAGAGGGGGTATGAATGCACAAGCGGACACAACCAATGAATCAACCAATTCATTCATGGCTCTAGGTACAAATGAAATTTTAAAATATGCAAAATCACTAATTTCCTTCAGTACTTCATCTATGTATGCCTTCAACCTAACATGCTTGGCTTGAAAGGACTTATTCACCTGCTGAATAATCAAATCTACATCTCCAAACACCTGCAATTTCTTAATGCCCTTATCCTTTGCTACGTTCAGCCCCAAAGGTAGTGCTTCATACTCAACAATGTTATTAGTCACTTTAAAATCAAGTTTAAAGGACAAATGAGAATTTTTCTTAGAGGGAGAAATGAATACCACTCCTGCTCCAGTTGACTCCTTAGTGCAAGCACCGTCAAAGAACATGGTCCAGAGATCATCCTCTGTTGTTTCTGTGGGCTGAACTGTGATCTGATCTGTGGGTTTTCTGAGCAGTAATGTATCAAGCAGTGAATCGTCAATTTGCAATATAAAAGATCCCATATCTGTGTCGACTGCATAAATAGGATGATTGGATGGATTCTTCTCATCACTGATCACATATGCCAACTGAGATTCCCTGTAAAGTCTTATGTTCACCCCTCTGAAAACAGGGATAGTAGCGTAAGAGATATCCATTTGAAGAGCGCCACCTAGTCTCTTCATCCATGATCTTGATAGAAGGCAACCGAATTTTGGGGGTATGTCAGCCACCACTATGTCCATCACCATTGTCTTCATTGATGCTTGGGTCAAGGTTACATCCAAATCCTTAATCATCCCAAGGCATTTGACTTTTTGAGAATCAAAGGAGAAAAGGCCATGATAAGGCTTGGTGATCTCCAGCCCAAGCTCATCCATGACAACTTTTGGCATCAAATTGTACAAAGCACCGGAGTCCAACAAACAATTGTGCAGTGTTTTTTCATGAATATTTAAAGAGATGTAGAAGGGAGGACAACTTTCATCTCTGTCTTCTACCATTTGGCCCAAAGTGATGGTTGGCTTATCATCATAAATGTTGAGGACATCGGCAGAATCAGATACAGACTAGGGATCTAAAGTTTTGAGGATATCCTTTTTTAACATTTCATTTTTCATCAGCTCAACAAGAGGAATAGGAATCTTAATATTTTGTATTTCAGCCTCAAAATTAAAAGAGTATGGAACCTTATCAGCAGTTTTATCAGAAATTTTTACCTGACTTGAAGGGGCTTCCTGATTCTTCTGTTGTTCAATAGGAGGCTGACTCTCTAGAGTTTGATGGTTGACAGGGGCAACAGTATTCTTGGGAGGAGTTGATGCTTTCACCTTTGAAGACTTTGCTGGCTGATCTTCTGATGTATGGTCTTTTTGGTTGACAGGGGCAGCAGTCTTTTTAGGAGACGCTGATGCATCTTCTTGAGCAACATTAGATTTAGATCGGAGGTTGTATCTATTCTTATCCTCTATTGTGAAAATGCCATCACCATGGAGATCATCTTCTGTCTGTTTAGTCATTAATGATTCCTCATAATCTTGTTGTGTCAGATAAGAGCTCCCTGTCTCTTCTCCAACACAATGAATGTCACCTTCTTCATCTTGTTGATCGTCACCATTGTCATCATCCATGACAACATTCTGAAGAGGGACTTTTATCCTCTGATCTTCATTAGAATTCCTATCTCTTTGCAGAATCTGAGTTTATGGGTTATTCCTTCTGTAGGGAAGAGCATTTGGATTTCTGGGGGCAAAAGCATTTGACTCTTTTGCCCTTACTGGTTGTTGATTCTGAACCTTCAACTTTGACATTTCAGATGTAAGACTGTCCAACATCTCAGCCATCTTTTCCATTTTACTGTTAGAATAAGAAGAGGACTCGACAACAAACTTCTTCTTCTCAGCCCTTCCTTTAAGCTTCTGAGATGCTGTGATGTTTGACTCAACCTCGAGGGTGGCATATTTCATTAAAGAAAGCGTGGCTGATCATCTTTCTCTAAGAATAAGACAAAACTCTGAATCAAACGCAACAGAAAATGTGATTTTTGCCGATGCATCACTTGGTTTAATCTTTGCATGGATCTTACCAAACATTTTATTAAATCTCTTGATAAAATCTGAGACCGACTCTCCATCCTCCCTCTTCAAATTTCCAAACTCAGAAATGTAGTATAACAGATCTCTTGTTTCTCCCCAATGCTTCAATAATACCTCATCTAATTTTTCAATGCCAATGATTGAATTTGTTGGTAGCTCTTTGAACCATTTTTTGGCTTGGCCATCCAAGCTCTGAACAAAAACTCTAGTCCACACATCTTCTTCTGAGATATTGATATTTTCAGCATAAGCATAAAATGCTTCAATGTGTTCTTCAGCAGTATACTCCCTTGCTCCTGTAAATTTTGGCATGTATTTCTGATAGTCACCGGTTGGCATGGCAGACAAAGGATTTGGCGATACAAGTGGGGCATATCTGTTTTCCAAGATTTGTTCCATTCTGGTCAAAGGGGCAGCCATGACAGTCTTGTTGGTTGATACAAACGAGGAACTTGTAGGAGATGATGGAGGAGATGAGCTACCTGAGTTAGAATAGAAGGGCTATCTTACTTCACCTTGAGCAGAGTTTTCAGAAATGGATGAGAAATAAGAGGCTTTATAGAACTGACCAAGTAGAAAAGCTAGATTCTCTTCTCCTTTAGAGGACAGATCATGGAGGATATCTTCAAGAACGGGCATATTAGTGTGGGTGTATAGGACACCTTTTGAAGTTTTGATGGGTGATGAATCGAAAGAGGATGAAGAAGAATTTTCTTTCTGTTTGGAGGATTCTGTATTGAATTCTTTTGGATGGGATGAAATATGAATCTCAAGAACAGAATCAATAATATTAGAAGAAAAAGAAGGTTCTTCTACCTTAGAAACTTGAGATGATTTTTTTATTTCCTGGGAATTTTGAGTTTCAGCAGGGGATTCAACTAAAGACTTTTTAGATATGGAAGGATGAGTATCAGTTGGAATACCTGAATCAATTGCACTTGCAGATATGGAAGCCTGTCTTTGCAAAGCTTTTCCCTTGTTGATGATCTTTTCTGGATCAGGAACTGATGTTGTCAATGAGCCTTCTGGGTTTGCCCTCGTGTGAGCTCTTTTGGGAGCCACTTCATTTCAATGGAGTCGCTAGATAGAAAATATACAACCTGATAGTGTCTACTTCTTGTCTATCATCAAGAATTAGATCTATGTCATCTCCCAGAGAAGCTGAGCTTCGATCTCCTCTCCTCGGCAACGGCGCCAATTTGTTATCACTCCAAGAAACCCTTTGTGGTTGCAGACCAAAGGTGCTTGGTAACTTAAGAATAATGGTTTTTATGTATTTGGGACAATGGGGTCTTCAATTTTTTGTATAAGAAACAACTCATCACACATTCAAAGATAAAGTGCTTTTAGTAAACAATAACCAGATCCAATAATTGAAATAGAGTATGGAGAAAACTATTCTCGATTTGCCAATACTAGTGAAAGTAGGGCCTAATACAAGATAGCAAGGAATCCTCTAATTTCAAGCCTATGAGTTCAACAAAGAGGTAACAGTCTTTATGAACTAAAATAAACTAAAATTAAAGTACAGAGAATGAAATATGAACAATTCTGGTATTGGAAACGAAAGGAAACTCCACTTTATTTATGCAAAAAGAGTCAATACATTAGCATGAAAATGTTTCCCAGTTTGAACCCTTGTTTCATATCAAAAACAGGCATTTATAGCCTCTTACAAACAGTTATACAGATCCTAAAAACATGGATCTGTATTTAATAAAGACAATTCAATTCTGTCTAAACAACTTGAAAATAAAGTCTTTAACAAGTAAACTTAATAGTCGAACTGTCTTCAATCTCCAAAATCGCCATCTGCATCCTTCAGCTCCTGGTATTTGCATGTGGTGAAAAATAGCAGGACACCTGTCTTTGACTGTTGGATTTCCCAACGTTTATGGTCGATTTTTGAGGAAACGGTTTTGCATGTGTTACCAAAATTCCCTCGAATCCCTGATGTTGAACCTTTTACATGCGGTCTGATAGCCCACTGATACACTGGAGCCCCTTCGAAACCCGTTTGGAATGAAATGTCCTGTCCTTGGCTTGAAAAAATAGTTTTCCAACTTTCAACAGCGCACTCCTTTAATTTTTCGTGGGTTAGCTGTTGAAAGCTGTCACTTTCCACAGCTAACGGGTTATAAAATAATAGCTTTGCACTGGGGGAAAGTCCCGATTGCGCTCAAAATGAGTTTTTACCCCCAAAATTTGATTTTAAACAAAAATCAGTGAGTATCAGATTTCTCACCTTGCATATTAACAACGACTTGAGCGAGTACCTTCAGATCTGGATGGGGTTTTTGGCTTAGTTTTTGTTTCAACCTCCTTATCTGCCTTTTGAGGCATTTGGCAAGCCACCACAAGCTATTGTAGTCTTTGGTGAGTTTTTTATTCCTCTTCTTCTCTCTAACACATTCCTTAGCCAATCTTTCAAACGCAGCATTGGTCTTGGCGAAGTTATCAAATAACCTCTTATACCTTTCTTTAATCACCCGCTCCAAGACCTCTTGCTGGGCAATTACCTTCTTGAGATGATTGATCTTCTGAGACTTCTTTGATTTGGAGTTTTTTTATGACTCTCCCTGTTCTGTCTGATTGAAGGTTTCATAGTTCTGTGCACACTCAGCTGACTGCTCAGGACTCTTGGTGACAGGGCATTGATCTTGCTTCTCTGATTCTGAATCTGAATAGGGCACGTTTAATATATTCTTCCCTGTACTCTGCTCTGTAGGATACTCTGTATTCTTCTCTGTGGTCTACTCTGTAGTCTACTCAAAGTTTAACTTTCTCTTCAACCTATGAGGCTTCACTCCAGATATTCCGTCTTCTGAAGGCCCTGGCAGGGTCCTTCTTTTTCTTGAACTGCTTTGAGCAGAGGATTGTTTCTTTGAACTCTTCACTTGTTCATTTGCAATCTGGTTCTGTGTTTCAAAACCTTCCCAGAATAGGAAATGTTCCCATCTCCTTCCCTGTTGTTTCAATTCCTCCAGGATAATCAATTTTATGAGGCCGAAGTGACATAGAGTAGTTTTCATGCTCAAAGGTTGAGCTCTAATCTTCTTGCAAACCTTAGTCAAACTTTTATGTAGGAAATAAGGCAAATTAAGAGGGGTCTTGCCTGTGAAATGATCCAATAGTTTGAAGTGGTACATGATCAGTTTATCATATCTTCCCTCCGAGGTAATGTATAATTGGATACCTTTGAACAATTCCTGCCATTCTTCATCTAGATAAGAAACTAGCATACCCCTTTTCCATGCTTTGTGCCTGTACCCCTCTTTCAAATAAACTATGAAATCCAAATTTTTGGGAGCCGTGGTTTTAAACCAGCTCTGACCGGTTCTTGGTAAACTTGTAGTTGCGACAATGACAACCTCATCCACTCTAATTTGCATGGACCCGATGCGAGCTTTATTGCCATCGAAAGTCTTGGCAAAGGCTTCTATTGTAGCCTGGTGACAACCAACTTGCAACCTTTCAACGAATTCAATACACCCTGCATTTGAAAAATGCTTCTAGACTTCGGGATGTGTTGCTAAAAAGGACAGGTTATCTAGCTCTCTTTTGAGTAGAGCACCACTGCGTTTTCTCACCATTCTGTAGCTCGAAAATCCCGATAATTTGTAATCCCTACAACTGCCAATCAAGCTGAGGTTCTGCGCTATTGAAAGCAGTTTGGGCTTCGGCTTTGTTTTGAAACAAATGAAACTTCAACAGACTTCCAGAAACAATTTGTGATATGGGAATCACTATTCGATTTGATGTTGTCAGGCCGGCGGTACCTCCTCTGTACCTGCACCACCGAACTCGAACTTGCCATCCCGGATGCCATGAGTGTTGAGCGTGAGTTTCTGAGCCGGATTCACATCACAATCCTATTCTGGCGTGCAAAATTGAGTTTCCATCATTACCCACTCTCATCAGCGCATGATTTGGATTTGGCTGACGTGGGATGATCATATCATCATTACCTTCAGACGTGGATATCACGCACGTGATTCCCGCTTTCTTCAACAACGGCCCGTGGAAAACTCCTCTGTCAACTGTTCATCCTTGCCACTTACGCCAGTGCGCGACCCTGTGGAAAACCCTTGTTAGCTGCGGAAAGTATGCACTTTCCACAACGCACCACTTTGTAAAAATCACTCATTAGCTGCGGAAAGTATGCACTTTCCACAGCACACCCGCGAAACTGATTCTTGCACATTTTGAAATTTAGCACTTTCAACAGCGCAAAGACTTGTAAAAAGCACTCCTTAGCTGCTGAAATTTGCCACTTTCCACAGTGCACACTCAACTTTTGGACATACGTTAGCTGTGGAAAGTGAAAAATGAAAATTTTGAAAAGAAGACTTTATGGGTCAAATTATTTTCTAAGACAAAACCAAAACCTAATTTTTTGCAGCTATAAAAACTCAAAAATAACTTGAGGACACTATCGATAGCCATGATATCTACTACAAAACTCAACCAAAAAGAAGGTTTCATTTTTGGAGTTAACAGTATTAATGAGAACAAAATGTTACTTACAACCATAAATGTGAGTGCAACGATTTCATCGAGTTATCCTTGTCCAAACCCTTGCTTAAACAGTCCACACACAGAATGTTGATGTTCCAAATGACATCTTCCTCATGAGATCATAAGTTAGATGCTTCACAATACTTTCCATACTCCCTTTCACCATGAGAAAGCCTCCTTATATAGGCTTGGAGAGGCCCAACCACTTGAAATATCTTTGGGGTAAGTTGAAGATTTCTCTCCTTCAGTTGAGGATCTTCCTTAATATCATGCCTTGAGATCATATTCGAACCCAACCACCTTTAGATATTGAGGGGATCTTTCCCTCATTCTTCTCAACAAACCAAATTTTGCCCAGAAAAGGTAGAGCTCCCCAAAAAGGGGCACCAGAGCATTATAACACTCCCCCAAAGAAGGCCAGGCAGCGAAAGCACTCCCTGACAGTGTATAGGGGAGCACTCCTCTCCAAAACCCATTTTTGAGTGGTTCTTTCAGTGGAAAAGGGCTTGTACTTCTAGTACACTGATTCCTCCTTTTCAAAACTAGTCTTTGAGGTGTCCTAAGTGTCTCTGTCATGTCGTTGGAGGCATGACATAGGCAAGAAGGTAGTATGATTTTAGCAACACTTATAACACCTGTGGTCAAGATGCAACACTTACAACACTTGTAATGACGACACTTGCGACACTATCGAAGTGAGTAATTTTGAGGTGTAACAACTATTATAGGAGAGAATGCTTCTGGCATTTTCCTTTGTACAAAAAAATCCTAACTCTTCCATAATAATCTTCGACATCACACTTGGGCCTGAACCACCATCAATGAGGCAACAATGGGAATTTTTATCCATAATTTTTACAGAAATATAAAAAGGGGGATTTTTTATAGGGTATCTAAAGTTATGCACACCTACTTTATTTACAACAGAATCCTCTTCATTTATCTCTTCGAAAAGTGTGGCTATAGTAGAATCTTTTCCTTCCATGAATTTTTTCAGATGCATATGTTGTTCAGGGATGACAACCATGTCTAGAAGGGTTGCATCTGCCTTGATGTTGGCCATCTGATTCAAGATATTTTATTTGGAAGAGGGGAGAGGAGGAGTGATTCCTTGACTTTCAGGAACCTTAGGAGCCTGGAGAGTAGGAGCGGTTGAGGATGAGCTCAGGCCAAAAGAACTGCAGGGAGGATCAAATTTTCCCTTGGGATCATAGGATTTGTTCCTAGTATTGATGACCATGACATCCTCTGGTTCTGCAAAATCTAGGACAACGATAGTAGCTTCTGGTCTTTTACCAAAGATCTTATCTCTTTTACTCTTCTTTACCTCACATGTGGTTTCTTCGTGGTGTTCCTCGTAAAAGTTACACCAACTCTAAGGCAAGATAGCCTTAGGATGAAAACTATTTTCAACTGAATTCCTAAAGGGGGGTGCAGAAGAGGATGAAGCTCCAGGGGTGAGAGGGGAGACAGTACCCTTTCGATCAAATGCTACCATACGGTTGTTCATATCTTGTAATAGTTGTAGGAGAGTAGACATGTCCATCTGTCTAACCGATTATCCCTAGGGAAGACCATTCTTTCAAGTTGTTCTTCATACTCTGAACAATCATGCAGAGCGGAAACAATATTATCAATGGATTTTTCCTCAAGCCTATGATGGTAGGGGTAAGACAATGCATTGTAGTAATACATGAAAGTGGCTTGGTTATGAGGGAGGATAAGTTTGGGGATTTGATTGTATAACTTGGTGAAACGCAAGTTGAAAGACTTGATGGTCTCACCATCCTTATAGGTGACATTATTGTATTCCCTTAACTTCTTAGAGGGGCTTTTGGATTTCCAATAAGTGGATCAGAACTAATAGATTAACTCCTCCGAAGTAGACAAAATCTTAGGAGGAAGGTCAAAGAAGTCGGTCGTAACCTTTCCTTCCAAGGAATTGATGAACAAGCACATGAAAGTGTCATTGTTGTTGGCCCCTATATTATGACAAGCATTAGAAAATGCCACTAGGTGTTCATTTGTAGTGACAGTGTTATTTCCTGAAAAATTAGGCAGGTTCTCTTTAAACCTCGTAAATGGACAAGTAGCAGGTGCTATGTTAAGAGGAGAGGAAACATGCCATGGTGTAGTTGTGGCATCTTCTTCGAACTGAAAAATCCCATAATTTTAATGAAATTGGTGGGGTCTGTGGTAGATTGTACAGAAATATGGCAGCTATATAAGCTACCAATCAATGATTAAAATGAGGATTTAGAAGATGGAGCACTTCCAGTGCCACCAGAGCCACCACTATAATCCATCTTTTGGATGATAGATGAGGGAAATAAAGAAGAGATGGATGAATTAGATAAAGTTATCCTTAGATCACTTCTTGGGCAGATAACATAACGTTCCTTCTTCCTATTTTAGCAATAGGATTGATTTCAGGTGACAAGCCTCTTCGTCTTCTAGAAGCACGAGAATCTAAGGACATGAAAGAAAGGCCAAAACTTGAAGAAACAAAAAGGTCACTGCTAATCTCTAGGTTGTCTACATCTAGCTTCCAATTGTTCTTGAGCACTAATATCTTGTTCAATTGTTGCCCAAGAATGGTTAATCTCAACACAGGTATTGGCAGTGTCTAAGATGGTATTAAACAGATTCAATGTAATGCTAGTATAATCTTGAATATCGGGCTCAAGATTGGGCTTCCTTGCAACAAAAACAGTCATTAAGAATAAACCAGTCAAAGAATCAATTTCAGAAAAGAAAGATGTATTGATGAAAATCGAGTATAAAAATTAACCAGAGAGATATTGAAGATCTTCCTAGTATGGTCGCCAAATAAATGTTGAGGAAAATATATGAAATGATCTTACTCAAGCATTTTCAGATTCTTCTTGGCTAAAGAAAAATAGACAGGAATATCATCCTATGTTTATAGCCAACAAAAATAACATCATAACTCACAAGTATTAATTACCAGTGATTAGGCTAGTCTTTTATCAATAAAAAACTTGTTGTAAATTTACTTTTTATGTAATTTTCTGAATATCACAGTTGTTGAAATGAATGTAAAGACAGAAGTAAAGACACCAAGATGATAATCAAGATAGATGAGACATAAAGCAATCCTTTATTTCATTCCAATTCACCAAAGAGTCATTTTCTTTACAAAATCTCATACAAAAATTTTGGACCAAAGTCAAACTTAGACATCCTTGATGGAACATACAAAAGGACCTCTGACAAAAAACCAAAAACTGAACTCTAAAAGCTGGATCAGCTTGCCACAGATTGTTTCCTACTCGACTCTACACAATAGCCTTTGTCGGTCATGAAAACTAATTCACAAAAAGACAAGTCTACACAAATTGTCAAAGATACATCAACACCTCTGAAAAACAAGTGTATGAATGATGTAGTTCAACCCTGAATATTGTTGTCTACAATAAAACCTTGCTATCATAAAAGATATTTAGGCTTGTGATGAATAAAATAATGAATTAAAACTGAACTATCTCAACATAAACTCAAAGACAAAACCTTAGTATGCTTCTACTTCTATCCTCCCTTTGTTCCTCCCTTTCCTTTTGCCTTTAAGAAAATCAGAATTGGTTGAGGTAGTTAAACCACCTCATTAGTTAAGTTAACTAAAGACTCAACTAAATTTTTAGTTAAGGGGGAAAATTCATAATCATAATAAGGGCTAAATATAAATAATAACTAGTAGGTGGGACCCATTGTGACTCCCATTAGTTCTTAACAATCATAACATACTAGTCAAATAAGAAAAAACACACCTCCTTGTAACTCCCATAATCGTATTAACATTTGGCAATTTATCTCAATAATGTTTGCAATTATTTTCCAAAATATATTACTAGCATAACCAAAAAGCATGCTATATGAAAATCTAAAGTCAACTTTCATAAACAATAAAAGAAAACTTAAGATCCATATTTCCCAGTTTGTGAGGCAATCTTTCCCTTGTTGAGGCTATCATCCTTCAGTCCTTCTGAACCTGTTTTAGTCTGTGTGGAATATTTAAGCCTCATCTTGCTAATCATACGAGATCAATCGTCCTTCCATTGCAAGTGGGAGGACAAGTGGGAGGACACAGATTTTCCAGAATTATCTGAACATGGGGGAGGGGCAATCGTGGGCTTCTCTTTGACAGAAGCGTAGTAGGCCTCAATTTTCAGCCTTTTATTTGAATATATCATTCCTGTATCCGTGATTGATTAGAAAATAATCTTCTAAATAACCATACATGATAACTCCTTAAAAATATGAAATAGATTTGGCTCAACAATATATCAAACTCATGCAATCCAATCCATACAAATTGTTTAACTGCTCATCAATGAGCAGGGCGTGAATAAAAGGTCCCAGGATATGTGAGGGGTTTGTATTGAGTGAAACATGATTCAATGGGGGGGAAGATATGGTTACTTCTCAAAGACAACAACAATCAACTGTAAACCAAAGGAAACATCACTGTAATTCTACCAAGACATTGATACTGCCAACTACTTCAACACATAATTTTCTTGACTGTAATCAATTTTAGAACAGGAAGTGAAAAATGAATGTGGGAAGGTGATGGGATTGTAATTAGCGAAAAGAGAAATAATGTTTGGGGAATGAGAGCAGTTATTGTTCATAAAATTAATCAAGTAATTCATATAATCATTCTGTCAAAATGAGATGCATCAACCAAATGATCATTGCGACCCAATAACAATTACTGTGTATTACCTAGTTCATTGTTCATAACCAAATATTCACATAGTGCCAATCAATCAAAATAGTAAGAATTCCACAACAATCTGTAGGGGATCCTTATTTTCTCCCCTTTATCCATAAGTAATTTTCAATAAAAATATGCAGTCCATTACTTTCACTTGCTCATCAAATGCGGGCAAACAAAATCATGCTTGATTTTGTCTCTATATTTATTTAATAATCAAACTGCACTGTGGTGATAGTATCATAGTACTCATGCCTGTCACTGTGCATGACATTCATTTAACATACCCAATGGAAAGTCAACACAATGATCCATATTCATTTTGCAAAGATCCTGTCTTGTCATTTAAACACCCAAGTAACCAATCACCATTCAATTCACACAAAAACTCAATTTCATTCTTGTGACTTACAGGTCCAAATTTTTCCTTGTACCTAAACATTTTAAAATGTTGGGTTATTCATCCAACACAATGAGGCAGAAAGAATATCTGACTCCATAATACAAATAATCGAATTGCAACAAGGCCAAGTTTAAAACTCTACGACTATCTCTCAGTGCGCAACCCAGAATATTCATATCATACACAGTCAATAGACACCCAAAACACCATGATGCAACATTTCCATTTTACACTTCTAAACACATAGTCACAGTATTAACTCAACCCATCATGCTGAGCTATGAACTTAATACAATATTGCTTAAAATTAATCAAACTACAATCAACCATGTTGTGTAAAACTCAGGCTCATCCCTAATGATGCAATCAAATAACCATAACACATACAATGGATGGATTTTCTACAGTCATCCCAGCTGCAATAACTATATGGACCCTGTTGAAACAGTTCTTAATTTTTTTTTTTTATCCCTAAGGCCTAAATTTTCCTTTTTCGGTTTTCGGCTTTTCACAAAATGCGATTTTCGTTATCAATCCCAAATGCACGACACCTTTTTCAAAGAATTTAATTATTTGGATAATAAAAGGAAAAAAAGGTTAAAAGAATTATAAGAATCCCAACGCCTTTTCTTTCAAATTTTTTAAATTATGATAAGTTATAAAACTAACGGATTTAAGTTTAAGCTTAAAGAATTTTTGGGATTCGGGGTTTGCTACAAACAAATTTTTTCGATGCAAATTGAATCACGAAATCCCGATCCCTGATTTCTCGAAACATTGAAGTCTTAGTTAAAACATGGATTAATTAATTCTCTAATAGGAAAGGTCAAGGGTTAATATAATCATGTCGCATTTCGGGATTCGCGATTTAGTGAGACTACATCTCCTGTCATCATGATTCCCAAAATCCCGAATCACAAAACCCCGATCCATAGTTCGTGTTAAATCAAACTAATTCTGTTTTGGCCTTAATCGTTATTAGTTAGTTAATTAAGATGAGTTTAGTTCATGTCTTTAAAAAAACATTGTCGCGATTTCACAATTTCGGAGATCAAATTTCATTAATAACATACTTCTCGACATCATGATCCCCGAAATCCCGAAAACGTTTAATCTCAATTAATTACTTCGCTAAAAACGTTTTAAGTCTTAATTAACACGTTGCGATTTTGCGATTTCGCAATTTTGGAAATCATATTTCATCGACGACATACTTCTCGACATCATGATTTTTGAAATCCTAAAAAACAAAGTTTTCAGCTTTAATCTATGATTAGCACTAATTAACCTTTTTTCCAAAACATGATTAATGATAATCATTCTTTTTAAGTGTTTGTTCATGTTTTTCTTTCTGATTAAGTAAAGTGTCTCGAATTTTCTTTAAAAACCCGAAGGCGCCTAAATACAGACATTAAATGTGTATCTCAGAAATATATCTTCCGCATTAAATGCCTTGAATTCTTAACAATTGTGTCAATATCGTCACTTTTAAATGTATTCAAAGTGAACATCCAAATGTCTGTGTTTTCATTTTATCAAACACATGAAACACTTAGCTGAGCTTGTTCATCCATTTTCTGTGACAGGTTTTCAATTAAACGCAAAGTCATAGCACCGAAAAAGGCACCGAAGAAGAATGAAGATGCACAGGAAGGAGATATCATCTCCGACACCACACCACACACTATAGACTCCATTAAATCTTGGACTCAAATCTCCGAATTGCTAGAATATGAACTCAAGAATACTCATCCTGATTCTGAGAATAATTGTCGGGACATAGCTGATTCAGAGCTTCATAAGATCGATGCGCGCTCGCGGCTCATGGCATACAATGATATGATCAACTAGGCCCTGGAAAAGGTCGATATCCCAACGAGGAGAATCTTAAATGATCAAGGAGTTATCGTTGGCTCATTCAGGCCAGAACACATACAAGTAATGTATAAACTCTCGCCAAATCCTAAACATACTTTTAATGTTGAATTTTTAGCAGAGTTTCAGAGGAAAGAATGCATTGAGGCGGACCAGACATATCCTGATATGATTAGAGAATGGGCAAGGTGTCCAACAAATTTTAGAGCTGATACCCATGGGATTTATGCTACAACATCCTTAAATGAATACATGGTATATGTAGCTATTATGTTATGTAGACTTTTCAGGAGAAAAGATCCCTGCCATTTTCATGCAGATTGGGTGCCCTTTTTAGAAGAAGCTTCAGAAGGGAATGCTTTTAACTAGCATAATATTTTTTCAGATAACCTAACACATGAAATCTTAAACTACAAAGAAGCAAAATCAAAGGGACAACCAACAACCTTTTACATGTCAACATACATTATGGATGCAATCTGTCATGTGACTCCTTTTCCTTTAATGAATTGGAGTTGGAACATTTCTTGTCCAGAACCCATTCATAAATATCACTCGGCCCTTTGGGAAGAAAATTCTAAGGATTCATTTTATGAGGTTTGTCATTTTATTATAATTCCGATGCATAAAATATTTTTTGGATGCGAACCCCCTCGCATTTTTGATGAAATCACAAAAAATCTTAAAGCAATTGTTGACTGGTTTATTGAGGAGAATGTTTCCTACATTAGGGTTTATGACTGTTCCATTCCCCCTCATGCACTCCCTAAATTCCTACTGGACAGATTGGTGTGCAGGGAGGTAGCCCATTATATAGTAAAGGGCGGTGTTGGATTAGAACTAAAAGCGTCTCAGAAGAAGTCATGGTCATCTTTCCCTGTTCATATTGGGAAATTTTCTTTATTAAATCTAGGCCATTCTAAGGTAGAGGTTGAATCATTAGAAGAAGTGAAATTAGTATATATTAAGCACAGAAAGTATAACCCCTACCAAGTAATAAGTAGGCATTTTATACATTGTAATCTAAAGGCTTATGAACATGAAACATCTATCTATGATGATGTATTTAAGGATGTTAAATCCTATGAAGAAGTACTGAACAGAGTACAGGCCATGCCACCTGAC
>ML804935.1:445137-465609 GCA_009831015.1 Picea engelmannii | reverse complement strand
CCCTACCAAGTAATAAGTAGGCATTTTATACATTGTAATCTAAAGGCTTATGAACATGAAACATCTATCTATGATGATGTATTTAAGGATGTTAAATCCTATGAAGAAGTACTGAACAGAGTACAGGCCATGCCACCTGACTCACAGACCAAATTCACGTCATTCCATAGCCATAGGCAAAGTTGCCTACCCAAGAGTTTGCAGGGTGAAGTTTCGACCCCACCTCCAGAACAGGAAGGGCCTCCTCCAGGGTTTGAAACAAATACACAAGACAAAGAAAATACCAAAGGAAAGATGAAGGATACTAATATACCTTCCCAAGACACAGAGGGTTCCCAAACAAAATAATCAGAGACAGAGAAGGGAAAAGAGTTGGAAACAACCCCAGAAATCCCTAAGGATGTTCCAGAAAAGATAGGAGGAACAACATCAACAGAGCTCGATAGTCCTATCACTTCCTTAACCCCATTGCAATCAAATTATGGAACCCCCCATGAAGGAGCTTTATATGTCAGTGATATAGAGCCAATTACAAGGGATGAAATCCCTCCATCAGATTACTTTTTCAGTAAAAAGAGAAGAGCAATCTTGAAACAAGAAATCCATCCAAGAGGAGAGGGGATGATTAAAAAACATAGGGTCATTATCGATGGAAAGAAGCTTAAAGATGGATAATTTTCTACGGAGTTAGCAGGTACGATGGGTGCTATAGCATCAGAAAATATATATTTTTTTGGTAGTTTAACAAACATGCTCGAACAAAAAGACCAAACAATAGTTCAGCTACAGGACAAATTGAAAGAAACTGAGAGAAATATCAGTTGGGGAATACAAAAGGGTCTAGAACAAGCTAGACTAAAAGATATTCAAGAAATTCAGAAAATGAAAATAGAATTAGAAGAGGCAAAACAGATAATACATGTCACACATGCACAGGTCCAAGAGCAGGGAGAAGAAAATAAACAGTTACAAGATAAAACTAGTTCTATTATTAATCAAGTAGTAGAACTTGAAATTTTCAGGACACAAGCATTGGGAATACATTTGAAAATAGAAGAAGAAGAACAGAAAGTGTTTTTGAATATGGAAGTAGTCCATAATTACTTTCAAGAAACAAATAAATCCTTGGAGAATATTTTCCAGGAGGAAAGGGAAGTGAAAGAGGCAAGAACGACTTTCCAAAAGGCAGTAGCCCTCTCAACAAAGGAAGAAGTCGGAAGGATTCA
Source organism: Picea engelmannii (assembly GCA_009831015.1). Taxonomy (NCBI): domain Eukaryota; kingdom Viridiplantae; phylum Streptophyta; class Pinopsida; order Pinales; family Pinaceae; genus Picea; species Picea engelmannii. The sequence goes on along the minus strand of ML804935.1, from coordinate 464,383 downwards.
GAAATTATCCATTTTAGAACAGGTTAAAGGAGACGTAATACTTAAAGTGTGGGAAGCAGACCTGGCCAAATATAAAAGAATAACCAGAGATGTCAATGATGATTGCTTGGGAATTTTTGATCTCTTAGAAAGGACTTCATTGAATATCGGAAAAAATGACTATCTCGGATTATTAGGTGAGATTAATATTGCCAAGCACCCAGCTAAGGTTCAAATAAGAGCTGGAGGAAATGAAGATAGATATCTCACAAATTAAATTAATCAATATCACAAAAATCGACAAATGGATGGTGACACCGTACCTAAAGTTGCAAACCATTAAGTTCACAGGGAAGATGATAGAAGATCATTTGCCTGAATTACAGAAAAGATTTTTCATGTTTGATGCAAAAGAGATACCATATGCTCCCAGAGTTTTTGTGAAATTTTTGGGAAAGTGTGTTCACTGTCTTGAGGCGGAAAAAGGAAGTTCATCGACATTAACGTAAAAGTATTTTTTTGAATATTTTCATCATTAGAAATTAGAAAGGAAATGTAAACGGTTGACATTATTCATATATGTAACCGTAATATTAGGAAGTTGGTTAGTCACCAACGAGAATTTTTTTGATGAAGATGTATAAATATATTTTCAAAAGACTGAGAAAAGGCTTTTGATTTTTTGGAGAGAGCTGATTGTATTAACAATTTTCCAATCCATCATAATATATGATACAGACAAGATTTTGAATCCTACCAATTTGTAGCTATGTGTTTTTCAACCCTGTCTACTATACTTTATTATGTTTTTTTTCATTCAATGTTTTTCTAATGAATAATCAATTTGAAGTTATCTGCAAACATCTTTTATAGTTCAGATTGATTTGGATATCAAATTATTTACAGCTTTTCCTCTGAAATTGTTATCAGTGATTTTAAGACCTATGAATCTTTTGAACCTTAATACTTAACTTTTCATTAGAAATCTTGTTTTCCTTCTCTATTACATGTTACAATATGAGATTCTTTCTTAGTTAAAGCCTCATATTTTTCTGTAGTACTTCTTTGTTATTTTATAATTCTCAAATTGTTGCCAATCCAGGAAACGACCTCGAATGTATTTATGTTAATGTTTTGAATTTCAAAATTGTTTTTTCCTATTCTCATCTCTTAAAAGTTTGAAGTGACATTTGATTAAATTCTTTCACAATTAAATAAAATCTTATTCTCCATGATTGTCCCAAATAGAAGACAACCCAACATTGAACCTGGCCTTCAAGATCAAACCAGTATCACTCTAAACCTATTTAATACCATCCTACAAACATAAACTAATCGGGTTGAATTAGAATGTTCATGGGCTGCTATTGAGAGAGATATTAGCATCCAAGAACAACGGGAAGCTAGAAAGAGATAGTTAAGAAAATGATTCTACTTCACCCTTCCTTTTCAATTCTTATCCTCAAGTTATTATTTTTAACATTTACGGATGCCTTGATGGTATACTTTACGGTATAAAGTATAAAATCATGAACAACAGCCCCAAAAAAGAAAACTCATAGTTACAGTGACCATTTATTCATGGCGTAGGAACACCACACATACAAATGCATTGCGTGTGCACATCAATAAATAATTGTAACTAATGCCAAGTTTAACATCCCAATAATTTCCAATGCAAAGGACAATGGTTGTGTATCAACCCAAAACTTCAATAACCAATTCAAAGTTGAGACTATAATTGAATTGTCATAGAAATACGACCTGACATGCTGTGGAAACCACACATACCCATGCATCGACATGAAGCGACACTATGACTCACTCAATTAAGAACAATATTGGGTTATCAAAACACCAGGAGAGTTACTGTGTATTTGATTTGTCCAATTAATCGTGCAGGGTGTATCCATTGTAATAAAACAGGAAGTGGCTAGATCCCAAAACCAATACGATTGTCACATAACCAATTGGGCGATCTTGTACTAAATTTTGTCGACAATACATACCAATCAATAATAACCAATAGTAAACCCAACAGACCTGATAGTCTTCTCTATCAACCCTTAGACTGGAGGAGTTAAGGGTTTTCTTTGTCATGGACAACATAGGAAAAATTAGAGCCAACTCCTTTTAAAGGTGAGAACCTCTGAGACCAATGACGCATATACGAAGAACACCACAACTTACTTCATGGACAGGGTGATGAAAATATGTGACAGGAGAGGTTATAATAGAGGAGTGAGGCTCCAATTTGGCCTGGTAATGATACTTAACACACAAAGGGTACAACCCTTGTGTTTTTCCATTCAAACAACCACAACGTTGAGGTGAAGATAGGGCTGAGAAAGAAAAAAATAACCCACTGCATGACCTTTAGTGGTGAAAATAAACCAATTCCCAAGTGAACAAAAAGAAGTGACCAAGGTGCTTCCAGCCATTGAAACCCATAAAAGCCAAAGAGTGGATACAATGATACGAATGCGTGAAGACAACCAACCAACAAAAACCCTCCAACCAAACCAACAAGGATAACAGAGAGCCCTTATGGCTACTAATACCTAGGATGACCAATAATACTATGACTTCAACATTATTGCAGAGAAAACCATCAATGCTCCATTTCAAAATCACAATCTTACACAGTTGCAATACTTAAAGAAAGCACAAACCAATAAACTTGAGCCAATATCTATTTCATAACCAAAGCAGACTCATGAATGTCTAAAAAAATACATACCTATCATCAAACACCTTAAAATGCGAGTAGGCCGAGCGGTTCCTCTCTGCTAAGAAATCAGAGCATAACCATAACAACAAGGTTGAACAATAGCCCGACTAGGGTGGCAGCCAACGAAGGGAGTAAGGGTGATGTGCAGTGAATGCACATCACCTCCACACTCAATTTCATTTAATTTCTTAGTACGTGCTAGTCAATAACTCAACAAATCATCCAATCTAAACCATGCATCTAGAAAAAAAACCCTTAATTTCCAAGAGCACCACCCACATCACATATTACCATTTCAACTATGCATGCCAATTATGGTTCTCTATAACTTCAATAAATCGCATGGCTATCATATGTTAGCTAGGATTTACCATGATCCCATTAATGAATATAGTGTAGTATGTTAGTATAGAATAGTTCCTTTCACTTGCATTTTTGTTCTCTTTTCTTAGTCTCCTTTTAATTTTTCCTTTATTTTTTGTTACTAACATATGTCTTCTATAGGTGACACAAGTAATAGATCTAGGAACATATAGTAATGGTAACCATGAATAACATAGGTCATTGTAACATTAAACATGACCCTGGAGCAGCAAAGAACACGTATAATATGCTTGATCCATCATCCAATAAAAGAAATATGTCATCAACCATGTAAGCAATCTCAAACAGTAGCATAACATTAAATAAGAACCAAACCTGATCTCCAATCCACAATGGGGTCCCACCCACTAGTATTATTTAGCTTTATAATAATATGTTTTAGCAACACTTAACACTTTGCGGGCAAAAAATTCATGACGATTTTTAATCGTCAACAACGTACATGTATAATAATATGAATTTTTATCTCTGGAGTGAGGGGAAATAAGGTCTGTAGAGGGAAATGGAAGGCCATCAGAGAAAGATGCATGGAGTGTGGAAACATTTGTTATAACATATTCCCCTTAACGCGTGAGGTCAGAGGAGTATCTACGATGGCCAATGTATATTATAATTCCCAGAAGTGGAGTAATGAAGACTCAGCTGGGAGTACTAGTTACTCATGAGAATATTACAATCCATAATGACTTTGTACACATGACTTCCAATCCGAATTACACTGCATATCCATGTGGATATACATCAAATAGGAGTTCATGGCCATGAATAGGAAATACAAAGTGGACATGTTCCATAGGCTGTCATAGTCACAAGAAAGACACAGTAGATTCTAGTCTCAAAATCAACCGAAGATATATGTATACAGTAGAGTACAATATGATCTTCCATGATCACTGAAGTCATATTATAGGTACTAGTTCGATGAAAGACAACAACATATATGGGGTGATGCTACTGTAAGATGGAGGTATTCTACATTATCTACGGAAGGTGAAAGTCTACATTATGTGAATAAAAGAGTTGAAGTCGAATGCAATGAGACTTCATTAGATTACCAGTGATTAAGGTATAGTGTTAACAAACACGAGACAACCCACCGATAATGAAATTAGGTATCAAGGCACTGGGTACATTCAACAAGTGTAAATAAGGTTTTTAGGTTGAACACTTGGAGGATCCATCGATCAGGATACATTGATGTATTCTCAACTGTCGATTGCGAGAGAAACAACCACTGATGACTGCAAGCCTCTAGGTACTCATAGGACTCTAGGTATTGTTTCCAGAATAGATGAGTTGAAGTTGATGGAAGGAGAATCACTCAAAAGAGAGCATTAAGGCATCTCTTATCATCCAACACGAGGTACAAAGAAATATCTTGATAATTAGGAGGAGCTCAAACGAAAAGGAGTTTCACAAACCAACAACCATGTGCGTCTCTCACATGCACTAGAGAAACTAGTGCACAAAAGAGACCCTCTGAATAACAGGCAATAATGAAAACCGTCGACAAAGGAGAAGAAACCACCAATAGGGATAATGGAATCCAATACACTACACAAATCCCAATGTGTGAATATATTTATTTTCATCGAACACAAGTGAAACACCCCAGTCAACAACCAATGAGGAGATGTCATCTGTTGGGTTAAAGGTTACCTACCAATGATGAAAGTAGGCCCAGGTTGCAAGGTAGGACAACAAATTCATGTCATTATGAGATACACTAAGGGTATGGCCGACATGCAAATTCAAGAGTTCTGATGAATGGTCGACATAGGATGATACTTCCTTTGAACAAGAGCATGAGACATTTGGATAACTCAAGAAACATAGACTTAGCATCGATTGTTGACAAAATATTGTGACGTAGGAGGCATCAACAAACTCTCCATATGGACTAGAAGAGTAACTAGTTGGAGGAGTAGACTCTAAGTAACGAGCTCAACTTCCTAATTTCATGCTAAACCCAAACGTTGCATGAAATAGACTCAATATTTTGTGCTATGTTCAAAGGCGACACAAATGTTGTCGATAGGAGATAATATTCATTTCCCACTTGTCATTTTTATTTTTCATAGGTAAATGAATGTTATTATATAGGAGAGGAAATGAGTGTCGCGAATAAGAAACTAGTTCCAAGCAATGGAACATACCTATTATCAATGCAAGGGAACACATGCAGGGCATGGACACTCGGGGGGATGTTTCATCTATGGGTAAAGGGTGTCAATCTGTAAAGGATATATGGAAGGAATTGCTTGGATGATGCTAAAAATTGTTGGGGAAAAAGGATTATAACGAGAAAGTGGGAGTCAAAAATATGCTCAACAATGCAATCAATATAATGGGATGCAATTACAACTTAACTCAAAAGTGTCCTCTTTTCATAGATTTAGTCCCCTAAGCCCAAAAAAGTATAAAATAATACCTAGGAGAACTCTTCTAGACAATGGTGACTAGAGTATTCATTTTTCATAAATAGTCTACTTGGTATGGAAAATGGTTAAACTTACACCAAAATATATGTCCTTTCAAAACCATTTAATGAGTGTGAAAGAGACAAGTTCACTCGACAATATTTTTATTTTTTCAAGAGTCAGAAAAGAGCTTAGCCAAGACTCATGGGGCGTTCCATAGGTAGTAGTCAAAATGATATTGAGTAAGAAAAATGGGGTTCAAACACAAAGTCAAATTGAGACTATAAGGAAATCTCAGTCCTATGGAATAACGTTTGCACGGAGTAAGGAAATCCCAGTCCTATCCCCAAGGGTGACCCACTTACTAAGGTGCAATGTCAACCACCAAGGTGAAACAAGGAAAAGAGCATAATTTCCAAGAAGACGTTACATAATCAAAAGAAGTTTTAAATGTAACAAATTCAAATGCCTCAAATATTGAAATGACACTCACCATACTACCTAGCTTATACCTCATGGAGCAAGACCCAATGTCTTCCAGAAGAAAATTGATGTGGTGGATACCCTCATGATGAACCTAGAACTATGGTGGTGAGGTGGGTCTTTGTATGTGCAAGTGGACACTATTGGTAAAGCTATCTCTCGGTACTCCATGTATGAAACTCGAGGGCCTCAAGACATCATCTCCTTAGTTATCCCTTGGAAATGGGGATAACAATACCTATTAGTGTAATACAATTCAACTAAATGTATATAGTTCTTCGACCTAGAAGGTGTGTCCATTACATACATTCTCAACATATCCTCAATTATCCAATTAATTCTTTCTATATTCCCATTTGATTTTGGGTGAGATGTTGTACTGAAATTCAAATTGGCAACAAATCCTTTAAATAACCCCTTTCAAAAATTGGAAGGGAAATTGGGATCCTTGTCTGATACTATTGTCTTAGGAACACCATGTATCCTAGAAATTTCTCTCATACAATTTTTTGCAATATTGTTCTCCTTGTGAGTTACTTTTACATGCATGAAATGTGCAACCTTTGTAAGATTTTCCACCACTACCATGACAAAAAAATGTTATCTTTTTGTCTTAGGAATTTTGGTAATGAAATCGTTAGTAACAACTTCTCATTTTCATTCAAGAATGAGAAATGGATGCAATAATCCCATTGGATGTTTGTGCTCATCCTTTACCTTCTAACATTCCATGCATATGTCCAAATAATCAGTGACATCTTTCTTCATACTAGGACACAAATATTGGCCTCTTATAGTTGTAATAGTTTTATGGTATCCTAGATGCCCAACATATGGCACATTGCGCATCTCCTTTAAAAAAAAAATTCTCAGTTCTCGAGAATTGGGAACATATACTCTATTTTGGAATAAGAGGATTCCATCCTCTTCTAGCTTGTAATCCTTATATTCCTATTGTACATTATTGTCTTGTGAGCTTTCTTTAACTTTCACATAATGTTGATCTGTAGTTACAACCTCTATAATTGTATCCTTCAAATGTGTCCTATACATACAAATGGTTGTAGCATGTATTTTATGCAGCCTTCTACTAGGTGCATCAACCATTTTGTTCTCTTTTTCCTTTATGTGTTTGATGTCAAAATTATATTCACTAAGAAATTATAGCCATCTAGTTTGTCTAGCATTTAGTGTTAGTTGTTCAAACAAATATTTTAGACCAGTATGATTTGTCCTCAATTCAAATTTTCTTCCCATAAGGTAATGTCTCCACATCCTTAAAACATGTACTATGGCTGCTAACTCCAGGTCATGTGTGGATCATGTGTGGAAAATAGTTTAAGCACTGAAAATTATCTTCACACTTAACACTCCATTTAAATTTTACTCCTTTCTTTTGCAAAGATGATATTGGGGGTACAATTTCAGAGAATCTCGTAATGAATCTCCTATAATAATCACGTAGACCCATAAATGATTTAACCTATGAAATGTTTATTGGTGTTGTTAAACTTTTGATTGCTTCAATTTTTTCCAGATCCATTGCTATGCCTGCCATCTTGATCCAGGTAGATATTGGTGGCCACCCACCTGTACCAAATTCCAACTGGCTCATCTTGACAATTTTCAAATCAACACATTTATCTATAATAAGGGAATTTATTTGTAATGATGGGTTTTACAATTACATGGATGTCCTAAAGCCTTACACAACATCCAGGTGGATAATAGTGTAAATTTTAATGACAAAATCAACAAGTTATTAATTATGTCATACACTTAGAAACCTAGAGATAATTGTCTTGCATGAAATCTAATATCTCTATAACCCACATTCAAAAATTTCCATAAGCATAAATACACATTGCTAAGTAATTATGCAATGGAAATAAACACAATGGACAACATTCAATCACCCATGAAATCTCAGAAATTTAGGCAAAAGCCAGGGAAAACCCCAATGTGGGGAAATCCAATGCGCGCATGCGAGAGAGTGAGCAAGCAAGAGAGAGAGAGAGAGAGAGATAACTTGTTATACATCTTCAGGAAAAATACATAATAACAACAAAATCACATTTCCAGCCAAGATAAAAACCACTTACAACACCCAAATTGTCCCACCAAATTTTCCTCGATTTCTGTGACAAGTTCATACTATTGTACGACTCACCCATAAAATTTGCACCTTGAAAATTGTGCAAACATCCTACTGTATGGATCATTCTGTACGAACCAACAACAACAAAACAGTCTTGAAAACTATGCCAAGCCCCACCTCGATTTTCTTTCCCTTTCCTTTTGCTATATGGATCCGTATAGTACGGTCTCCCATAATAGAAAAATAAATCAACAATGAATAAAAAATTCTCCCTTGGGATTTGTGCCCACTTTTTCTTGGGAAATGTTCTCTCTATGCTACCCAAATTTTCCTCTCTCAAGCCTACTCAAAAATTCTCTCTCAATATCCTCCTCTTGTGTCTTGCACACTACCCAATGCATTCTTTTATAAATCTGAAAATAACTTTCTCCATCCAAAGTGTCTTTTCACCTTCCCCAACCCTAAATCCAAAGGCCAAAATCTAATCTTGCCTTTTTCAACATCAAGGGTCATGATTCATTCCCTCCAAAATGAATCACTTAAAATATTAAAGTAATTTCACTTTATTACATAAGTGCACTTTATGAAATAAAGTCACTTTAAAATTAGAAGGTCCACTTTATTAAAAATCACTTTAATAAAAGAACCACTTTACAACTTTATAAAAACCCATTACAAAGTTAAGTACCTAGTAGTGTAAACATAAAGTTACATCCGCATACAAGACAAAACATGCGGAGTACCTCTCAAGCTAAAAAGATAACACTCCCTTTTAGCAAGGGAAGTAGTCAGTTACATCTCCATCATCTAGTCCCATCACACTATGCTCTATAGGAGATCCCTCCGAACCTAGAGTTATCCTCAACACCTACATAGAACTTGAACTAGAAGATCTTCTCTTGGAAGCTACCCGGAACCCTGAGCTCCTTGGAGAATCCACTCCATCATGAGCATTAGTTCGACCACACTGGCTAAGCCTCCTTCTAGTGATCAGAAGATACTCACTCTCTTATCTCAAAATGAAATATTGAATCCTTGGGCCCACTGCAGTCTCAAGAGCCTCCTCATGCTCCTCATTTGACGTTGAATCATACATTGAAGGTTGTCCTCGAAACATATACAACCTGTTCACCCGATCACCAATCACCTGCAAATCCACTGAGTCCACTCCCTCCCTATAGATAAAGACATGCTCCCTCTTGAGAAATGTACAATATCTTACATCCTCCAAGGCCGAGTCTAAGATCAATTTAACCCTCAACTCTAGAACAAAGAGAACTCCATCAAGCTCCAAGAATTCTCCATACTCAAGTTGGAATCAAACCCTTCAAACTCCACATACAAATCATGCCATACCAACTTAATTTACCACCTGTTGGTTAGGACCTATATCTGTGTTATTAATGAATACTCGCTAGATTATCATCATGTGGCAAGAGGCTCCACTATCCACAATCCATCTGATATCACCCCCAAATCCTTCGCTACCGACACTGGAAACTAGGGTAACCAAAGAAAATTCCCTATCGCTCTTGAAAGCAAAGTCCTCCATGGTTGTTATAGAAGTTTTCTCATGCCCCTCTAGTTCCTTCTTCTTCTTGTTCCTCTCGAGACAATGAGAAGCAAGGTGCCCCAACTGGTTACAACAAAAACATTTAACTTTACTCAACTCCCTCCCGAAACTTCCTTTCTTCTTGCTCTTTGCAGTTAGAGAAACATTCTCATCAACTCCATTTTTCTTCTTTCCACTACTCTGAGATCCTTCCCAGATTTCCTTCCAAGTGAAATCATCCCACAGTCTACTCCAATCTGGAATATTCTCATGACCCACCACACACTTCACGAAGACTTCCCATTCTTTGGTGAATCCTCTTAAGGCTATCCTCACCATCTTTGAATATGATATGACCTCTCCAATAGCATCCATCTCATCTTTCACTTGAGCTACCTAGGTAAGATAAGAAGAAACACTCTCCTCCTTACCCATCTTGGTATCATGCAACTTAGCCTTCAAGGCCATCTTCTGGTTCTCATTCTTCGCCTCAAATAAGTTCTTAAGTGAATCCCACATCTCCTTGGTTTTCTTCTTCTCAGCCAAGTGTGGGATAAGGTGATCCTTCACCCCATCTAGAATAATCCTCTGAGATTTGGCCTCCTTGATCTCATGCAAATCCAAAGAAACATGATCTATTGTGGGAACCACAACCATAGAACTGACACAATTCCAAATATTGCTCTCCTTGAGAACAACTGACATCTGGACCTTCCACTGCAAACAGTTGGATATTCCATCCAATCGATCCTCAAATCTAATGCATGCAACCATATTCCCTGTCACAACTCAAGGAAAAATAATCACAAATTTTCCCCCTTCAATATTGCACAAAAATCTCACTATTCATTGTCACTCAGAGACCAAGCTCTGATACGATGTAAATTTTAATGACAAAATCAATAAGCTAACAATTTTGCCACACACTTAACAACCTAGAGATATATGTATTGCATGAAATTTGATATGTCTATAACCCATATTCAGAAATTTTCATAAGAAGAAATACACATTGCTAAGTAATTATGCAGTGGAAATAAACACAATGGACAACATTCAATCACCCATGAAAAACATAGAAATTTAGGAAAAAGCCATGGAAAATCCCAATGTGGGGAAAANGAGAGAGAGAGAGAGAGAGAGAGAGAGAGAGAGAGAGAGATCGTATTATTCAGCTTCAAGAAAAATACATAACAACAAAAAATCACATTTCCATCCAAGAGAAAAACCACTTACAACACCCAAATTGTCCCACCAAATATGCCTCGATTTTTGTGCCAAGTCTGTACTATTGTACGAACCACCCAAAAAAGATGCACCTCAAAAATCATGAAAACAACTTGTTGTGCAGATTGTTCTGTATGGCCCAACAACAGAAAACAATCTTGAAAATTGTGCCAAGCCCCGCCTCAATTTTTATGCCCTTTCCTCTTATTGTACAGACTGTACGGATCCGTATAGTATGAACTCCCGCAACAGAAAAATAAATCAGCAATGAAACATAAATTCTCCCTTAGGATTTCTGCCCACTTTGTCTTGGGAAATGTGCCCTCTATGATTCCCAAATTTTCCTCTCTCAAGCCTACTCGAAATTTTTCTCTCAATCTCCTTCTCTTGTGTCTTGCACATTACCCAATGCATTCTTTTATAAATTTGAAAATGACCTTTTCCCTCCAATGTGTCTTTTCACCTTCCCCAACCCTAAATCCAAAGGCCAAGATCTAATCTTTCCTTTTACAAGATCAAGGGTCATGATTCATTCCCTCCAAAATGAATCACTTAAAATATTAAATTAATTTCACTCAATTACATAAGTGCACTTTATGAAATAAAGTCACTTTAAAATTAGAAGGTACACTTTATTAAAAAGTCACTTTAATAAAAGAACCACTTTACAACTTTATAAAAACCCATTACAAAGTTAAGTGCCTGGTAGTGTAAACATAAGGTTACTTCCACGTACAAGAAAAAACATGTGGAGTACCTCCCGAGCTAAAAATCTAACAAATAGTGGCCGCCCACATATTCCAACTGACTTATTTTGGAAGTGTTCATGTCAATGCATCTTTCTGTACTTCTAAGGCCGTTTTGGGGCCCTAAACAATGTTTTTTTTTTGCTTGTGCAGCCAAATTGTAGATGAAGTCAAATTTTGATGGCATAATGTGTAGTTCGCGAAAATACCTTCCCAACAGGCTATCACATCCCTAAAACAAAGATCATATGCAAAAGTTACGACCCAGGGAAGTTGATGTACTAACTTACCCCAATGGGTCCATGTGACTTTTGGTGCTTCATCTCCTAGGGCTATATTTTTGGATGTCTAGGGTTTTGGCATTCATGCTTATTATAAAAAGGCCTTTAGAGCCTCATTGTACTCATTTTCTTGCAAATGAGTGTAGCCGTCACATCTCTTCTCAGAGATAAGTTTCCACCATTCTAGCGAGTCTTTCACTATGTATTTTTATAGTCTATGTACATTTCTTTTATTAATAGAAATCATGTATTACTGTATTTCTTTGTTTCTGGCAATATTTATGTGCACTTCATTGTAATATCTCTTCTTTCATTTCATTCCAAAAATAATCTAGATCACATCTTCTGAAACAATGTGACCCAAATAATGGATCTTCTTTTGATAGAAAGTACATTTACTTAATTTGGATTACAATTGGTGCTCTCTCAACACTTGTAGCACCATCCTCAAATATTTATCATGCTCCTCCTTTGTCTTGGAATAGATAAGAATATCATCCAAGAATACAATGACAAACTTGTCCAGGAAATATTTGAACACCCCATTTATCATACACATAAATGTAGCTAGTGCAATTTTTAACCCGAAAGGAACCACCACAAATTTATTGTGTCAATACCTTGTCAGAAAGGCCATTTTTCTAGTGTATTCTTATTTGATTATCACTTGATGATAGCCTGACCTCAATTTAATCTTGGGGAATATATTTTCTCCTTTCATCTAATCAAAGAGATCATTGATCCTTCAAAAATGATATTTTTTCTTGACGATAACCTTGTTCAACTATCTGAAGTCAATACATAACCTCAACATTCCATCTTTTTTCTTAACAAAAATAATTGGGGCAACCCAAGGAGAAACAATTGGGTGTATGTACCTTTTTCTTTAACAACTTTTATAGCTGCATTTGCAACTCTTTTATCTCTAGAGTGCTCATTATGTAGGGAGTCTTAGATATTGGGGCATCTCCAGGCATAAATTCAATAGATAAATATATATATCCCTCTTTGGTGGACATCCTGGTAGCTCCTCAAACACATCTTCAAACTCCTTCAAAACTAGATAATCTTCAAGACTTGACTCTTTATCCTTCATTGTCTCTTCTATATGGGATGCATATATCTGGAACCCTTTTCTAAAACTTCTTTTCATCTACAATGTGTCAAGAAAAATATATGCTATCTATTTCGACATTAAATTGTCAACCCGGGGTTTGTAGGCTTCGAGGTGCGAGCACTGTATGTGCAGGTATAGAGATCTAATCTAGCCTAGCCTATCCTGATCTAATCTAATGCCAATAAACCCAAATAATGAAGAGCTTTACTTTAAATTTAGAGAGTAATCTACAGCTATGAATGGTGAGCTCATTATTCTAAATAATTATAATTGGTCCTAAGGATCAATGCCCAATCTACAATCCTATTTAAAAGATAATTTAAAGACTCCAAGAAAACTAAAATCTATTTGAACAACATACTTGAAAATGTACATAGTAAATTACAAATAGTGAGCTTATTAGTCTAACTCTTTAAAAACAATCTATAACTACAAGTAGTGAAATTATTACTTTAAGTGAACAATTCTTCAAAAGTAATATCTTAAAGCACATCTTCAAAAACTCACAATCACTCAAAATTAACACGGTTTATAAATTTTGTACAACAGGATTTGAAATCAACTCCTATCCTATCACTCTAGTGCTGGAAATAAAGTTAACCATTTATGCAAATCTATAAACTCAAAACTAGTACTAATTAAAAATCATAATTCGAATTCATGACTAGGATAACATTGAAAATTCTTTGTATAGAATCAATAATTCATGCAAACCTATAAACTCATAACTAATGTTAATTAGGAATCATAATTCAAATCCATAAATAAGATAACATTGAAAATCAAAACTTGAAATTACAACTAAGGTATCATGGAAAATCATAACTCAAGATTATAACTAGGATGCTATTGAAAATCATAATTTAAAATTCACTTCTATCTTATCATGTTGATGCTAAAAAAAAGGTTAACAAGTTATGCACACCTACAAAGAGTATTTGAAACTACAATTTAATAAATGAGCTCTGTCTAAAATAAATACTATGCAGAGTGATTTATAGCTTTATGAAACAGAGAGAAAAAAGACACGACAACATAATTAAACAACTCCTAAACAAGTGAACTACAGCCTGCAAGCAAAGTGTTAACAATCTAAATAACAACAAGTAACCATGGGCATCCACACATGCTCTGTGATTTACACACAATTCGTAAAATGAGTCGCAAGTTAGAGAAGATATACAGTGATGTAAATTAAACAAGCAATCTAAAATTAAAGAGATATACACAACAAATGAAATTAAACGAGAAATTTTAGAATTGAAGAGATATGACAAGAAAATATACAGATACAAGTATATATTGATATCAAAAATTACCCAGACCACTGGTGGGCCCCCCAAAAGGTTGTGGAAATATTTCAATAGGAAAACACAGTCACTGAGTTAACACATCATTGGTATTAATAATTAAAAATAGAATATACAACAAAATGAAGATAATGTCTATGTATAAAATAAAATTCATTTTTTTCTTCGTGGCATAGGTAGCAATATTTATATGTTTATACAGAGCTTGAGAGGTCGACCACTGGAAGGGTTGACACTCTCTAAAAATAGAAATACATTAAATGAATTTAACAGAAAGCATCTTTGTTAACAGCCTCGTGCACTCCACTTAGCGTCCGTTGCGACCACTCAAGTCTAAATGTGTTGAGATCCATAGCTAGAGGGCATGAGTGGGCATGAAACCCATGTCCCTGATTCATCCATCAAATCCCACCAATATGCTAACCGCCAACTCCTCTACGCTCCGAGTGTTGGATGTAGTACCGGATGGAGTGTCAGATCGAGAGTTGGAGGGCCAGATCGAGGACCACGAACTACTCTCAATCCATCCACAATTTTAGGAAACAGATCGCATGGGACCTAATTGGGCATATTGGGCAAAAAACCCATGTGCCATATTTTTCTGTTTCAGCTTCATCTTCCCACAAATTGAGCTCAAAGTTAACTTCCTGGAGAAAGGGTTGGATGAAGTTCCAGATGAAGGTCTGTATGGAGGTCCAGATGAAGGACTTGATTGTTAAATCTACGAATTGTAATTATGCACAGACATTAATTCATAAACAACACTTGAATCCTTTGATATAATGTAAAATTAACTGTAATAATGTGATTATTACCTTTCTTAGATATCAACATGATGTTAAAAGAGATTAGGATCAAAAACTCATGAAAAGATGACAAGAAAATCCAAAATTCTCTAAGATGCTTGAGTTTTCATTTAAATATATAGACTAGATAGTGGTGAAAGATGATAAAAATAGGGGATAATCATCTCCCCCACACTAGAGATGTTGCAGGACCCTCTGCAAACAAAATGGAGTCATCAAAATTTGATTATGCATTTGCAGCAATTGCCACTACCTATACTTGTTGGAGGGAATACAGTAGCCCTGGATTTGGATTTTAATTTCCAATTGGATTCTTTGATCTTTTGATAACATTTCTCTCGGTGTTTATGATGACAGGGAATGAGGGGAATAATGGAAACAATGGAAATGAAAAAAATAGAGAATTTTAAAATAAAGAAAATAGATTATATTCATAGATGCCTTGTATGGAAGCATAATGATGAAACCCTTGCTATATAGTAATATCAATGCCAAATCTACCAAAGGTTTCAAAGAATACACCAAGGAATATAAAAACATAACTGATGATATAATTGTTGGTATATTTTTTCGTGTAGGAGCCAAGTTTCTGAACCAAATGAATGGATTCTCATTTGATTGCCAAAATAATGATAGCAAGTGTCTGAAATTTATGACATGATTTTGGTTAGTTTTTAGCTAAAATGATATCGTATGAATGTCTTCAATCAATGTCCAAGTCAAATACTTTGACATTAAGATTGAAGAAACTATAACCATAGAAAATCATAATGAATAAAATTATAAGAGCCATATATAATAAAGAAAAGTGGTAATTGGTTATACTTACAGAAACAATTATCATGTTACAGTCTCAATCATGAAAGGATGAAGGATAGAAAGAATATGGAGAAGATAAATTGGAACTCTAAGTTATGGTAATATTTTGTAAATATAATGATCTCTTGCAAAAATGATTATGTTCACATTTCTTTTTATTTAAACAATAATCCCTGTGTAGACCTAAGTTCATTAATAGATTCAATAAACAATGAAAGTCTAAAATGAAAATGTAGTAGAAAATTGAGATCAGATTGTATGTTTAACAATCATAAATTATGTAGTCATATAGTCTTGGATTGTAGAACATACTAAGACCACATCTTAGAGAGTAGATAGAATAGAAGTATGATGATGATAGAATAAAATAGAATATGATGATGATGAAAACATAGTATGGAGAAAAACAAAGTTGGCATTCTAGAAAGATTAGCTTTGGTGAAATAATTTTTTTTTTTTTTTAAACCACCTAGCTTGTGAAATTTGTCATGCCAACTGGAGAATACAAGGATGTACAAGATAAATTTATAGTTTTATAATTTCTTCTAAATCAAAGATTATTGGATCCATGTAGCTATACCTGAGTTTTATATTAAGAATTACTTCTGGCATTTAGAAAATTGTTTTTGCAGATTACAGGTTGTTCCAGCACTCCATATGGCACCCTATCTGACACTCTGATTGAAGAATGCAAAATAGTAGGAACATAATATTGCCAAGAGTATCAACAATGATGAGAAGCATTGCCCTACTCATATGTCACAAAGTAGCCGATGATACCTGTTATCATTGAAATTTTGTCCGCAAATGGTTACAGGAATCCAGCATCTCCAAAGAACTATTAGTTCACCCATGGACCAAAAATGCATTTCCAAAAGGCCCAAAACTATACAATCAGCATGCGCTAAGACTACACAGGGAGCATGCGCACATTCGCCATTCAGAAACGTAGGAAAATGTGCACATGCGCATGAAGCACGACTCTGGACGCAAAAAACCGTGCATCCCTCAAAATGGTGCATTTATGATATCGGTCGGTCTCCCACCCACTTTTGGTTCAACTTCCAAGTTTATTTGTCATCCAAATCTCAGTTGAATCCGGCTGGGTGGCTAGTCAAAGACCTAAGGGTGCCCTAAATGGCCCCTTTCTCACACTAAAAGCTAGTTGAATAATGCCTCAAAGTTATGTTATAAAAGGAAGCCATGGGTGCACTACATTTTCAAGGAATTCATTTGTATTGTTATGTTGTTGATATTTTATTGGAGGATCCTCTTTCCTCATCAAGAGTATGCTAGCACCATTGCACTTATCCATTCATATCACCTCTAGAATGAATGTGCTTTGGATTCTCTTCACCATTTCATTCTAGTTCCTCATTTGTAAGAAGAGCTCAATATTTGGGGGTCCAAGAGCCCTCCCTTGGAGGAAGAGGGGACCCAAAGTTTCCCTTTCTCTTAAGTTTTTTATTTCCACTAATACAATCCTTTCTATTGGTGGCATGAGTCTTGTTTGTTCCTTGTTCTTATGTTCTTATGCACTATAGTTTAATTGTTTTTATCATTCTTAGTTTAATTCTTTGCTTATCTTTTATGCTTTATCTTTCTAAACCTTTCCTTTACTGTTGTCTTGCCTAGATGACCCAATTGGGATTGTAAGCACCATTATTTTTCTCATTTAGGTGACAAAAGAGGTGCAACAATAGTGTTGCTGAAAATTAAGTATCTATGTTGGTTCCTTCAATCTAAAAGGTAACTGCAACGAAGAGGCTTGAAAAAAAAGTAGCTAGCTTCCAACCGAGTCCCAATATCTATAGTGGAAAAGGCATTTTTGCAGGTGGGAAATAGGAAGCTATTGAGATGAAAATAGTCTCTTCTCTTTTAGAACCAACAAGCTGATTAGCTTCTTTGAATCATTCTTCCTTTTATTAACCATGAGTGTAGATCCGAAAATTTCAAATATTATGTAACATCCAACTTGCCATTTTCTAAACGCGATCATGATCATTTATATTGTATACAAAACCTCACCCGATCCTCCATATGGCACTCAATTTGGTCGTCCAGATGGAACTCCATCCAGTCCTCCTGTGTAAGTGGAAATTATCCCATAGTAAATGGATGTTGACCCATAGAAATTAGCTTGAACAATTTATAGCATGCATGGTGAACATGAGCATGGATAGGATAAGATTATCCATTTTTATTTCCTTGTCATCAATCTGTAACAATACAAACAACTTGTTCATCTTTCATAGGCTTGTAATGCATATGGAAGTGAGCATTTAGTAGTTGTTATTGATCTATAATTGTCACAAGGAACAAGCATTTAGTAGTTGTTATTGATCTAGGCTTGTAATGCATAAGTATAAGCAGTCTTCTATTGCATAAACATAAATAAAAATTCACAATAGGATTATAACACGCAAAGTTATGTCAGTAGTATAAAATTTATCATACTAATACAAACAACTATTGATATAATAGCCCAGGATATTGTAAAAAAAATATGACAAAATTTTGATAGAGATTCTACTTCCTCTTATCATGGTTTGTAATACAGATGGCAATGTTTATCATTTGTCATCTTAGGAAACCCCTCCCCTACTCCTAAGTATTGTGACACCTCACAATCAAAGATTTGGGAAACCAATAATTCTCCCAATAGCCTAAGATTTACAGTTTTCCAAGTGTAGAGATAAATTTCACACATTAGTCTGACAAGATGATTAAAATATGGCCCCACCTATAAGAAAAAATATCCTACATATAGTTAAGAGGAGGTAGGCAAGATATTCTTAGGATTTTCTTAAAGTTAGTTCCTAATGGAATATTGATGGAGTTCATTTACCTTTGCTTAACCATGCATACTTCTTTTCAACTTTTCCTACAAGTAATGTTGTACATCAAGACAAGTTTTAAGATTTAGGAATTTTATTTATTGTTTGTCGTATTATCACCCTCGCTAGGTAGAATGTTGATCCGGATTATTTTCAGCACGAAATGAGAGCGGAGATATAATAAAGAAATGCACATAGATATTGCATATATCCAGTAATATAACAGAAATATATCAGAGATGCAACCATAAACACAAAGATACAGTAATACAAGATTTCTATTAATGAAAGAAATGTACAGAGACTGTAAAAATACAGAGTCAAAGACTCGCTAGAATGGTGGCAGCTTATCTCTGAGAAGAGATGTGATGGCTACTCGCATTCGCAAGAAGATGGTTACAATGAGGCTCTGGAGGCCTTTTTACAATAATCGGGAATGCCAAAAGTCATAGACAT
>ML804935.1:433337-444896 GCA_009831015.1 Picea engelmannii | reverse complement strand
CGAAAAAAATTCATTTAGGCCCTCAAAATGGCCCCGGAAGTGAAAACCTGCTAAAAATAGTAAATTGCCAAAATGGCCAGAAAACTGTTTTGAGCCATTTGGAAAAGGTGGGTGGCCCCCGATATCCACCTGGATCAAATTCCCCACTGCCAGCAAGACTGTTCAGTACTCCAATGGGTTTAACTAGTCATACCATAGGCCAATACCCACTGCCAATAGACTCGTTCAGTATCCCGATGGGTTAGCCTCTTACACTGTTACATATTATTTTGGTCACTCTAATGATGACCCTACATGCATGTGTTCAGGCTCTCAAAACAATATTTTACACGAGGAAAATGACTAAGTAATTCCCCTACAAGGCATATTTTTAGAATGATGCCACAGGCTGACAGTGGTACACAGTGTGAAAATCCTTGATTTCCAAAGGCTACTCTATGCCTATCTCGTGGGATTTATGAATGTTGCTATATAGGCAAGGTGTGGCGGCATTTGAAGCTAAGAAAAGGAAGAAGTTTCACAAAGTTTCTATAAGGATAATATTCTAGAATGTGAGGTGTCGTCCATATGGTTTTGATCTTACTAATTCTCTGATTTGGTGGGATCATCTTCATCCTTGTAACCACTTCACCTTCTCCTATATAATGATGGGTTTCTCATCGAAAAGGTTAAGAAAGATTGAGCAAAGAATTGCTAAAAGAATAGGTTGAAGACCGTGTGAAGGATCCTATTACAACTGATGCTTGTGGCCTCTATTTGTCCATCAATATTTTGTGGACCATCTTCATACAAATTCGGAGCAAATGTATGTGTGTGTTGGAACAAAGGACCACTGAAAGAGAACTTGTGACATCAAGGAAATTTGGTTGTATCTTCCACTTTTACTTAATATGATACAGTGACATGTTTCTTTCCCACAAAATCATTAGAGTTTTATTACATGACTCCTTGATCACATGTTTAGGTTTCCATTGAATCTATAATTGTTTCTTTCACTTTGGTTGGTTTGTGTCATTACAGATCTGATCTCACAAGAGCACCGGAGCGAAGAGGGGACAATAGAGATATAAGGAATAGATATATACAGGTATGTCATCCATTCCTTCTTTGGTAGTAAATTCAATGGTAGCAACTTAGGGAAAGCGTCATGTCCTGTCTTGTTTTGTTCTAGATCCAGGTGGATCTAGGGAGATTAGTTTAAGTCTACATTCACCAATTTATCCAATAAAAAAATTGGTGACTCCACTGGGATAGAACTTGATTGTGGTTTTTTGTTGTCCATTTTCTTTTAACCTATTCTTTTTACTTGAAATCAGTATCTGAGTCTGTGGGAGATCCATTCAAACTCTCTGGATTTGAAAGTTTGCTTAGATCCTTTACCCTCTTCTCAAAATTTCTTGATTTACAGACACTTTCATACTGTACCCTATACATAGCCTACATAAACCTTCAATTTACGTGCCCTGGCTATTTTCTTCAGTGTGAACTTTCTGCACCCTATATGTTTCTGGCCTACTCAAACTCTTGATTTCCGCACTGTGATATGCTCTTAGGCTGTGACAGTGCATGTGAAAATTTTTGAGTTGGGTCTTCACCTCTGTTGATGCCCAATTTTGCTTTAATCAACTTGGAGGGACTTTTAATACTAGTCCTTGACTTTTTTCTGACTATTTAACTTGTTGTTGATTGGTTTCAGAGACTGAACACCTCTTTTTTAATCTTTTTCCACTTTTTGTTTTTTTATTTTTATCGACAAGGTTATAATATCTAAGATTGTATTTGAGTGCTTGTTTGATTAAAGGTCTTTGATTGGATTTGAATTTTTGTATTGATTACATGTTCTAGATTGCTTGATGATTGGGAAGTCATTTTTTCATTTGCATTTGAAGAAACACTTTCTTGTCATTTTTTGCTTTTATCTTCATTGAAAGTTTGATTTGGGTGCTTGTTGAGTGTATATTTTTTCTTGGATTACTTGTCATTTCTTTGTCATACCCCTGATCTAGTTTTAGAAAGGAAGAATTTAAATTCACTTATTCTTTTAAAGTAATCATATATAAGGAAAGTTTATTGCATCCAAAATAAGAGAACATTGAGAAACTGCATTGTTTATGGTTGTTTGCATTTGTGTCCATTTCAGAAAAAGAAAGTATATTTCGTAGCTCACATCATTCTAGAAATACCTTCTTCCTGCTGTAGATAGAGTTCATTGAATGAAAGTTTGCATCACTCATTTCTATTTGCATATTATTGGGTCAAGGTCTTACACAACATTAGTTTCATTCCCTTCTCCCTCTTGAGTAACAACAGACTTTAAAAAACAATGTGAAATCTAAAAATCAATTAGTAACTTTTATTTTCTAGGACTCTTTTACACCAACATTAGCTAGGCTAGAGCTTTGGAATAGGCTGTGAGACACACTCTCCAAAGAAAAAAAAATACAATAGAATCTTGTGATAAGGAGTGTTTAATTCCATTTGCAACATTTTGTCCCGGGAAGCCCTTCTCACACAAGGGTCAAACCTGAGGTCGCATTGATATTGGCAAAGTTACTCACCCTGCTTTGTTGATCTCAGTGTAGAGATTGTGCGTATTATAGGGGTCTCTTCAAGGTATACCCACAATGATGAGTGGAATCCTCTCAAGTTGATTTCAGGCTAGATACCCTGCCTTTGCACGTGGATCGGACTATCGACTGTTTCCCTAGGCATCACTGTTGTTCTTGGTATCATTATTTTCCTATCTTCTTAGGGTCTTACACGAGGTGACTGTGGAGGAGCAAGTCTTCACAGTACCTCGAATTGACATTGGCTAGTGTTGGCCCTTGACCAAGTTTTGAGGGATCTGGTCAAGTTTGACCTATTCTGGGACTTCGACAACCTGTCGAAGGAGGAGCGCAAGACAAAGCGGAGATCACGGATCTTAGACCCTTTTTTGGGTCCTTTTTGGGTTTTTGGGATTATGTAACGGGCATGGGATGTCGGCCCATGGGTTTACCCATGTTTAGATCTATTTTGTAATATATATAGATTTCTAGGAAATATAGAGAGGGATGAATGGCTACGTGCTAGATCTATGTGATTGAAGGATTGTAAGCTCTTTGCATAATGTGTGAGACTTGCAGAGATGAGTGAAAGTCATTGTAAGAGGTTGTGGAAGGTTGTGTTCCTAGATCTACCAGGGAAGGAGGATCTAGTGAGCTGCGTAGTTCTCCTGTCCTAGGCAAAGTAGGGTTTTGAGGCTCTGTGCTTATAACTGATTCATTGAAGACAATAAAGAAGAAGAGTTGGTGGACGTAGCCCCAGGGTGGGGGTGAACCACGTAAACACTATGTTGTGCTGATTTTTGCTTGTCTTGATGTGTTTATAACTTATTTTGCTAAGTGCTTTGATACAGATAGATAAATTTTCTTATGCTTTGTGCTAATGGTGTGTAAGAATGTTATATCTAATCTATACGAGGGTTATTAGTGCTTGATCTTCTATATATGACCTGCTTGCTTTGATAAAGTACTTAAATACATCAGATCTAAGTGAATGATGTGATGCTTTGTTATATTTGCATGGTAGTTATTGGTTGAATATTGATGAATTGTTGATGCTAAGTGCTATGTTAAGTAATATAATCATAGATCTATGTCCTAGCTAAGGTTGCAGACACTTGAGTCCTGCAACCACCCCTGCCTCTATCTCGGGTGAGACTTTAACTGCTTCCTAGGTGTTGCTGAAAGGGTCGGTAGTTAGGGTTTTGTTGGTGCGCTGTTGTAGCATTGAAACTTAGGTCTTCCCCTGTGCCAACAAATGGTTCTGTTGCTGGGAATTGAAATTGTGATTGCTGGGAACTGAGAAAGAAGAATCTTTGTCCAAAAAACCAACCTAAAATTGTGAAAGATCTGTGCGTAGATATATTTCTCTGGTGCGCAATACTCTACTTAGTCTGACAAGATCTATGCTAAGGAAAATAAGTCTGATCTAAAGAAAATAGGTAAGATATGTAAAATCTATGCTCTGATGAAGGTAAGAATAGTGAAAAGTTATAGATCTGAAGGCTTTATCCTTTGTAGAAGTAAGATTAGTGGAAATTTTTGTTTCAAAAGTATGAATCTAGGTATGTTTGATAGATTCTAACCTAGCTTGAAAGCTAGAGTATTAATAGATGAAAGAATATTTGAAATGAATAGATCTAATATGAACAATGAAAAATATGTTATACCTATGCATAGAAAGAAGTTTTGGACTAATAAGTGTATGCAAGATCCTAGAAAGAATTTTTTGCAAGTTAGCTACCATGATCCTAGTACGCAGTACAGGAAAGGCTGGGGATCATTTAAGAGAAAGAGAGGATTAAACCTTTGTTACAATTGCAGAAAACCAGGACATCTTGCTAAGGAATGCCCTGGGAAAATACCTAGTTGTCTTTGTTGTAAAGCTATGGACCATGAAGTGTTGGATTTCCCTAGAATGATTGCTAAGCTGGAAGAAATGAATCTGAATAAAGAAAACCCTAAGGTAGATCCAGAAGTAGCAAAACCACAGAAATAATCAAAGAAAGTATTGCTACAAATAAACGAAACTATGAATGACCACCGACATGTCAGATTATTGGAGATATTCAAAGAAAAAGAATTCCTTGAAGCAAGAATAGGAGACTTTGACATTGACTGTGTTCTAGATAAGGAAACACAGGTGAATATCATGACAGAGAGAACTTGGGAAGCTATAGGGAAGCCTTCTATGATCCCTTCATTAGGAAGAATAGGGTTATTCAAAGGAAAGCTAATAAACCTATGTGGAAGGCTCGCTCAGATACCTATGACTATTAATGGAACTTCGACAAAAGAAGATTTATAGATTATTAAATTTACTGAGAACAATGCCCCATTTACCATGTTACTAGGGAAACCTTGGATCGATGGAGATCAAGCCCAATGAAAGGAAGAAGAAGAATTTTTGGAACATAAGAAGCAAAAATTAAAATATTTCATGACTAGAAGGATCGCACACTTGATTGAAGAACAAGAGAACAGATCGAAGCTATTTAACACTAGAGACCCAGACGTCGAAGTTTCAAGAACACTAGAGGTTCCACAAAAGATTGAAGTACCTATCCCAGACAAAGAAAAAGTATTATCCTGGAACCCTAGGTAAGAATCTCATCAGCACGAAGTGACAATGTCAAAAGAAGACAAGAATCAGAATGGAAAAAGGAATACCGAGACTAAGATCACTGGGAAGAAGGATAGAAAGTTAAGTAAGAAGAGAGCCAATATTTATAAGTTGCAGAGCGCTCCAGAGGGAACCTCACAGAATGAAAAACTGCAAAATGGGAGCTTCGCCAGGATATCAAAACAACGACACATGGCACTTCGCCATGACAAAGAAATATAGCTGTTAGGGACATTATAACCATTAGATCAATGCTACGAACAAATAGAAAGCCATTTATGGCCATCCAACTCTCCATTCGACCATTGGGACTACGCCATAACAGACAAAACCAAGTTAATGAAGGCCTCATACCCATTGCAAGTGACTTGTTGTCGAGTTACCTATTTATCCCACCACACCACGAACCAAGAACAATTTTTCCAATTAATAATTTGATCCCACAGACTAAGTTGAGTTTATACAGTGATCATCGTGCTTTTTCTCTCTATCTTGTTACTGTGTGTAGGCTACCCCCCAAACCTGAGATTTTTAACCCCAAGCATGTATGTCAGACAAGTTGAGCGCTGCAGAAAGAGTTGTTGAGGAAGTTTTGATTGACCTCATGACTGAAAGAGTCATGTCAATATCCACAGGTATACAAGCATCATCCACGAGAGGACTACCAACCTCTCCATCCACTGCTTGTGGAGTAGGATCATCCTGGTCGTCTGATGAGAAGAGAAATAAGAACATGGATGACTTAGCGAATTCTAAACTGATCCCAACTATCCTACCCACCTATATACCACCTTTAAGTTGTGTTGTAAACCGTGAGAGTGTACCTAGATATTTCGAGTACGCCTTGGTCATTGCGTACCTCCCAAAGGGGATACACGCAGTGTGAGAAAACCAAGATAAGATCCCAGCATTGAATTTTAGCGACTTCAATCTCGATGATCGCAAAGTCTACAACATGTTATCCCCACATAAGTGTCTGAATAGAACAAAAGGGAAAAACTCAAAGGTAATTCCCCAAGCATGGACCCATAACCTCGCACAATCCACTCTACTTAATGTCATGGAAATTCCCCACTTCAAAAGACACCAGGAGGTGAATGCATGTGTCAAGTTTTTGATGTCTTGTTACCATGGCAGATATTTGTGGCTAAACCACTGCATCACAGTTGTTCTGACCTTGATCAATCGGATCATGGTTTTGAGTATGCAAGGACCCACAAGAATTCTATCCTGGAAAATCCATGGACCGCGCTCTTTCACAAAGGATCAAGGAAACCTACAACGATGTCGAGAAAGGCACGTGAGGCTGCAAGGTAGCCACTATTCATAATGGCGTAGTGTGCCTTTCCTGTAAGATGATTGCAGGAAAGTTAGTTCGCAAGAACCGACCCACCCAAGTCACTAGTTTTGTATTCGACTTCGCAGGGAAGTGTGTGAAGCGCCTACAAATTAATTAGGCGAAGTACCTAGTGAACCAATTAGAACTCGACTGCAGAGAAGCCCAGAATCAAGGGTACAAATTTCATTTCAGCTGGCTATTGATCTTGATCTCTTTCATTTCCTAGGAGATGCCGAAAGGTGCGACCTTCCCGGACGTCGAGCATTTTGAACCATTGGCCACAAAGTTCAGTACATTTTGGTACTCCAGTGACATGAATAAGAAATGGCAGTCAAATTTTATCTTCCATACATACTACAATCAGTTGAAGATAGCCATACAGTCTGAGCCTCACATGATGCCAAACACTATACATTGATTCAGGCCTTTGATGAATTTCATCATTGATCGACATTTCATTTATATCATAGCGTGAGCCTACGAGCACAAGCAACAACTTCAATCCTATTACAAGCTAACGGAGGAGGAATTAGAGGAGATTACTAAGGAATGGTATGCTAACCTCCTCATTCCAGCCGACCCTACAGAGATATCCGACATCAATAGACTAGAAGCTACATAGGATACACCTAGACCTAGAAAAACAAAGAAGACTAACGAAGTACAATATTTAAGCAGTGCCTCGGTGAAGACTACTTCCATGTCACCAGTGAAAGCAGGTGATGGTGAATATATAGATGGCACAAAAGTTGAACAAAGGAGAGGCGAAGTAACATTGCCTAGAGATGAGGAGGACCCCTCAAAGAAAAGGAAGGTTTACCCCCCGAAAAATTCCTCTCGGAAGAGATCAAAAGCCCCTATAACTAAGATGCAAACCACCCTCACCTCTGATGATTTCAATTTCATCATAGTAGCCCTTAATGATGCTTCGCTCGAGATAGTAGAGAAGCAAGAATATAAGCAGGAGGAGATGTACGATAGAATTGAGGTCGAGCTCCAATGAGTGCAACATGCACTACAGTCCAACCGCACATTCCCCACTGTGCCTCTATCATTGGGAAAACCAGAACCAGAAGATGAGCCAACCGAACTCCACCGGTTCGGTGATACAGTCGAAGCTCACCTTCAACGAGCACAACAGGAAACAATGCAAGCCACCCATGATTTGTTACAAGTATAGGAAGTACTTGTAGAACAACGTCGAGCTTCCGAACATGAAAAGAGTGCTCTCCAAGAAAAGTTCGATGAAGAAAAGGAACAACTGTAGCAAGGAAAGGACCAGTTGCTCGCTGAGCAACTCGAAGTAAAGGAAGTGGTCAACAGAGCACTACGCTCTGTGACTATCGTAGAAGTAAAGGCAGAGGATCAAATCACAAAGCAATTAGAGCAACTTGAAGAAGTGATCTAGCATCTATAGAAACACATCACAGACCTAGAACTACGCATTGTTCCCGAGACTCCACAGGAGGTAAAGGACCAAAGAGAAGCAACTTCCAGGAGTTCATTTGAAAGGCTAAAGGCCCTGACCTTATAATGCAATAAATTCTCTAATCGGAGTGCCTAGACATATGAGAAACTTACTGAGAACCTAGAATTATAGGCATTAGAGTCGCATCTCCAAGAAGCGAAGCAGCACACAAAAACACTATAGACATAGCTGAAATCCCTGACAGTTGTGGAGAGAATGAAGAGATATCAAGAGCAGCAAACCCTCCAGTAGAAAATCCATACTATCCAGAGCAAAGTTATGGAAATAACTCAGAAACTCCAACCTGTGCAAGATAAGGATTATCAGTTGTTTACAGAGCTAGAAGGCCAAGGAGAAGAACTGGAGTAGGTTAGCACCGCAGCAGAACAATTCCTCGAAGGACCTAAGAATGATGCAGTCATTCAAGAGTTTGTTGAACAAGATATTGTATCACAGTGGCAAGTCGAAGAATTTTGAGCCAAGCTCGAAGCATTCGAAGAAGAACTTCCTACATCAACATGACTCGGGATGAGTCACAGGTGAGTGTTGGGGGCCTATTGGCCCTTGACCAAGTTTTGAGGGATTTGGTCAAGTTTGACCTATTTCAAGCTGAGATCATGGATCTCAGACCCTTTTTGGGTTTTTGGGATTATGTAATGGGCATGGGATGTTGGCCCATGGGTTTACCCATTTTTAGGCCTATTTTGTAATATATATATATGTCTAGGCAATATAGAGAGGGACGAATGGCTAAGTGCTATATCTATGTGATTGAAGGATTGTAAACTTTGTGCATACTATGTGAGACTTGAAGAGCTGAGTGCAATTCATTGTAAGAGGTTGTGGAAGGTTGTGTACCTAGATCTACCGGGGAAGGAGGATCTAGCGAGTTGCGTAGATCTCCTATCCTAGGCGAAGTAGGGTTTTGAGGCTATGTGCTTGTAACCAATTGATTGAAGATAATAAAGAAGAAGAGTTGGTGGACGTAGCCCCAGGGTGGGGGTGAACCACGTAAACATTGTGTTTGTCTTGATGTGTTTATAACTTCTTTTGCTAACTTAAATGCTAAGTGCTTTGATAGAGATAGATAAATTTTCTTATGCTTTGTGCTAATGGTGTGTAAGAATGTTAGATCTGATCTATACAAGGGTGCTCAGTGTTTGATCTGTTAGATATGACCTGCCTTTTTTGATAAGTTATGTAAATACATCAGATCTGAGTGAATGATGCAATGCTTTGTTCTATCTGCACAGTAGTTATTGGTTGAATATTGATGAATTGTTGATGCTAAGTGCTTTGTTAAGTAATATAATCACATATCTGTGTCTCAGCTAAGGTTGTAGACACTTGAGTCCTGCAACCACCCCTGCCTCTACCTCGGGTGAGACTTCATCTATTTCACAGGTGTTGCGGAAAGGGTCGGTAGTTAGGGTTTTGTTGGTGCATTGTTGTAGCATTGAACCCTGGGTATGCCCCTGTGCCAACAACCAGACTCACTCGGGTTCCTTGGAGCGTATACCCACAATTATGAGTGGGAGCGTGCACCAAGGTGTAAGTCCGTTAAGCAAGTCTTCAACATAACTTTTTAACCCACTTTGTCCTAGCCCCTTCTTGTCTTGACTTCAAGACATTGGAGTTCATCACCAACTAGTGACTTCGAAATAAGAAGGTTTTGTGTGCTTGGTCTGATTCTTAGATTTTATTAGCGCATGTTTGTTTTCATAGTTGGCCATAGATTTTTTCTATAAAAGTTTTGGTTCGGCCAACATTGACCCTCCACGTTGTTCACATAGGATGTGTTATCGCACAGTTTCTAGCTGGGAAAAAAGATATAAGATTGAAAGCCAAACTGGCGTAACAAAAACCTATCCCACCCAATGTCACCACGATGGGGAAGTTCTTTCTCTTTAGGGAGTTTAGGCCTAGGGAAGATGTCCCCAGTGACCTGTGGTTTTGAATAGGCAAAAGGATAATAAGACCAAGATAAGGTTTTCCCCCCTTCACAAGTCACCACCCAAACATAAAGTCTCGGCTAAACAACCAATAATAAAGTAAATTCCCAATGAAGAACACCTGCCTGGAACAAGACAAGAGCAAATAGATATATGCAAGCTATATTTCAATGGGTTATTACTTCATAAGACTATTTGATATGTATAAGCAATTAACAATAAATGTTGACGAAGTCAATGTTTATTAATAGCAAATGAAAAGAATATGACACTTCACCAATAAATATTGGAACGATGTGGCATTCAATGTAACCAATCAACACTTCATTTAATAAATGCTTTAAACCACCATTCAATTGCTCATAAAGTAAAACATCGATGCATTAAAGATGAAACATCCAATGATGACGTCAACAACTTAGGGTTAGTAGGTTAGGGTTTGAATTTCAAAGAATTTAGAGAGTTGTTTGATTAGCTTCATTTCAACGTTGGAGGACTTTAGATCAGTGCCTTAGGGTAAAGTGGAGTAAAAAATGAAGAACACAAGGGTTGAAGGAGGAAGGCTAAGGACTAAAGGGAAGAGTTCTGAAGTGTTGCTATGGCAGGGCCTCAGAATCAAAACCCTAGGAGAGAGAGGCTCACTCTGGTGTTGCTATAGCAAGGCCTCGTGCTCTCTCCTCCTTCCTTAGGTCAATTTGGAAAAATGGCTAGCTCAGATGAAGCACAAAATCAAGACAAGAAGGCTTAATGAGGGAGAGTGTTGCTACAAAAAGGCTCTTTCATCAAACCCTAAAAGGAAAACGACCCTAAGTGTAGATAACCTAGGCCTAGGAAGTCTTCTTCCTCTTGAATTCAAAATGGTACGACTAGCAAAGGAGAGGAAGAAAAAGGAGTGTAGCTATGGCTAGGCTCTCTTCTTCTTCTTCAATGGTTGAAAGCTTCTCTATCAGGGGACATGAGACAAGGATCTACTTGTGTGCTTGTCACCTCTGGTTTTGATTAAGAAAATTATAAATATATGCAAGAAAATAAGACTACAACCATTCATTTAAGAATTTTTGCGGAAAAATACTTACAATTCATCAAGAAATAACCATGCAAACCCTATTTGTAACACCTTCCTTCAAGAGGAACACCATAGAATGCCAAAAACGTCTTCCTTCAACAAGTGCGCCTCACTTAAATAAGCCAAATACCCAAGATAGGGTGAAAACATAGTTACCAACTTAATGAGAACTCTACAGAGTTCTCGTTTTTTGGGGGGTCCAATTTTTTACCCCGTTTTTAAAAATGGTTCTACCGGTAGCACCCCCTCTCCCTTTTTAGGTGGTTTTCCATATTTAAATTTTTCAATCCACAATGTTTACACATTTTTTTTTAAATGATTATTTTTCATCTATTTTCATTTTTTATTTTTTTTATTCAATGGTGTTTTTAGTCATTTTTTCAAGCTTCTTTCAATCTTAAAAATATTTTTCACCATTTACTTTTTCGAAATTACCATTTTTCATATAATTGTGTCTTCTTAATTAATTTATTGTTCCATACTTTTAAAATATAGTGGAAAACACCATTCTTAACACATTATTTACCTTTACTTCAATACATGGAAAAAAATTGTAGTTAAATAACAC
>ML804935.1:391485-406927 GCA_009831015.1 Picea engelmannii | reverse complement strand
GTTTCCTTACGAGACCTTAGGGCGGCCAACGGAGCCGTTAAACTCGTCAGGGTGGTCCATACCAAACGGCTTGGGTTATTTAGACAACCCCGGACCGGTTCCACTCTTCCAGTTGACGGACGGTCATTTTCGCCCGTCAACACTCACTCTGCCAGTTTCAAATTTTGCAAGGGAAGGTAAACTTTTTACGTCGTTTCATCCCAAACTACGTTGAGTTAACGCTCAGATTTACTCGGCTGCTGAAGAAAGGTTCTGAGTTCGTATGGGATACCACTGCCAACAAAGATTTCCAAGATTTGAAAATAACTTTAACCCGTACCCCACTACTTTTCCCACACGATTATATTCGAGACTATTTCCTTTATCTCATTGCTTCGGACTCTACCATTGCCATGGTTCTAGTCCAAGAAGATGATTTACATGATGAACATGTCATTTATTATTTGAGTCAGAGTCTCACTACTACCGAAGCCAAATACTTACATGTTGAAAAACTAGCCTTGGTAGTTGTTCAATATGTCCAACATTTCCATCACAATATCCTATTACACAAGACCACTGTAATTTTCGATTGCAACCCTATGCAACACATTCTTACACACTAATTTCTAGGGGAAAAATACTCCAAATGGATAGTGATTCTTGAGGAGTTTGACTTAGAGTTCGAATACGCTAAGTCTAAGAAATCCTTGGTTTTTTGTCGAACTGATATGTGACCTTCCCTGAACTGAGACAACAAATGTAGTAGAGGATTCTTTACTTGATGAATCCCTTTTTCTGATCAGTTTCGATGACCTTTGGTATGGATATATCATTATTTATCTCCAAACTCAAACTTTCTGGCCTGATCTGTCTAGCACTAATTGTCCTCGTATACGTTACCAAGCCCGTCAGTATATTATACTTGGTGACACTCTTTATCGCCATGGAGTTGATTCCATTTTTCGACGATGTCTCACCTATGATGAGGTGGATAAAGCATTGAATGACTACCATTTTGGAGCATGTGGTGGTCACATGTCTGGGTATGCTACTACCCAAAAGATCTTACGACCAACATATTTTTGGCCTTCTTTATTCAAAGACTGTATTCTTGTCGTCCAAATATTGCATGCTTTCCAAACGTACAACAATAAAATAAGATCACAGAATGGGGCATTGATTTCATGACATGTAAACCTCTCGGGTTGGCCTTCTTTATTCAAAGACTGTATTCTTTTCGTCCAAAAATTCCATGCTTGCCAAACGTAAAACAATAAAATAAGATCGCAGAATGGGGTATTGATTTCATGACATGTAAACCTCTGAAATCAATGCCCCATTGGCTATGACATATTCGTGGGTTGCTCTAAATCTAGGGTGCGAAAATGTCAAAATACTAAGAAAAGGTCAAGTTTCACGAAAGTTCTAGAAGGGGATATTCTAGAAGATGAGGTGGCATCCGTATGGTTGGGATATTACTCACTTCTCTGATTTGGTGGGATCATCCTAATATCTTTAACCATCTCCCTTTCCCTTATATAAAGAGGGATTTCTCATGGAAAAGGTTAAGGTTAATGAAGGTTGAATAGGCTAAGATTGTATGGAGGGTTCTACATTGGATCATTCTTGAGAGCCTCATTTTAGTTCTTCAAGTCATTTTGGATCTTCTTCATTCAATATTGGAGCAAGTGTGTGTGTTGGAGCAAAGGGTCATCAGAAGGGGACCTTGCAACATCAAGGATTTGGTTGTAATCTCCACTTTCACTTAAATATAATAATAGTGATATGTTTCTTTCCCATAAAAATCGTCTTGTTTTATTGTATGATTCCTTGATCACATACATAGGTTCTCATTGAGTATATTATTTATTTCACTTTGGTTGGCTTGTGTTCCCTCGCAGATTCAATATCACAGGAGAATTGGAGTGGAGCTAGGACAACAACGACAAGAGGAAGCGATATTTAAATGGTATGTTTCCTATCTCATGTTAAATAGTAAACTCAATGATTAGAGCTTAGGCAAAGTGTCATATTGTGTTCTGTTTTGTTCTAGATCTAGATGGATCTAGGGAGGTATGTTTATGTATGCATTTACCGATAAGTCCCATAACAAAATTGGTGACCATACTAGGGATATAACCTCTTTTTGAATTTTTTCTTTCCATTTTCCTTTAGCATGCCTTTCTATGATAATTTTCACTCTTTGAGTATGTGGGTGATCCATCTGGACTCCCTGGGTTTAGAAGTTCAGTTAATTTTTTTGTCTTTCTCCCAATTTCTCTTTATGTACAAATATCATCACACGGTGTCTCATTGATAGCCTGCAATGACCCTTACACGTCACACTCTGCTTGACCAGTCCAGTGCGGCGATGTCGCATTGTGCCTTGCTAGAATTCTACAACGACCTCAACTCGTCGCACTATGTCTCATACCCAGCCTATGATGACAATTGTTGGTGCATAAATATGTTCAATGTATATCTCACACTCATTTAAATGTCAATCCTGGATTCATAATCGAAAGAGTCATTACACCATATGTGCCAAGAACAAGTAACCTACCTAAGTCTGTTGTATATAGGAAATAATTAATAATATAAAAATCCTATTTCTAAGATTTCTAAATACTCCAAAATATTCTCTGAACCTAGAAGAGAAAACTGATAATGAAACTTAAACAATCAGTCAATCAAAGAGATGTTGTCCTAGAGAAACAAGTCTGTTCATTTCAGGTGCTTGAATTGAAAAGATGAACTTTAAGAAGCTTGTCTCCTGTAGCAATTAAAACAATCAATTCCAACCATTCTCGAAATAAAATCCAACTTCAACCTCATGTAATTCAATCAAACCAGCACAAGGGAAGTTCAGTATAAATGAAAGACTTTATTATAGCACATGAATATGAAATATAAAGTCTCATGGTCCCTTGTGATACTAGGTCTACTATAGTCATAAACTCAAAATATCAGTCCCACACTTCAAATTATGAAAGAGCTACCTTCAACATTTGAGAATGAAATGTCTATTTGATCTAACACTTCCTTATTCACACCAATCCAAAATGATTAACTCAATGCTCAATCCTGAAAATGAAATAAAGACCAATCACACACACATTGTTGTAAACTATCCACACAAACACACAAAATGTATACAAGGAGGTTTACCTTAGTTGGGGCGGTGGGCCCTTGCCGAACCAACAAGGAACCTCTTAAGGGAGTAACAGACTAAAACTTTTCACTCACATCCAAGAATTGACATAAAAGATCTTATGTATTAATTCAGCTGGTAAATTGGATCAACAGTCTTTTACTTCATACATGACAATGATAAGTATTGTCTGGTTCTTACAGCATACTTTTTACATTCAATATTATATATATCTTATCATCTATACAACATTCCTTATATAAGGTAAGTTGATACTATCAATATCTATGGATAAACATTAAACAGTTTGAGAAATTTCACATTTAAGATTTACATCAAATTTTCAGGAATCGACTCCATCCTCATGACACGAAGTGCATGAGCGATGGAGTATCTTGCAACTGGAAAACTAACTCGAGTGCTTCTGTCCAAATGTCTTCTCGAAATATTCACCATTATTCAGGTCCAACTGGCGCATTCTAGAAACAGAGGTTCTAGTACTAGATTGCACACTGTCGCGAGTCTAGTATCAAAATAGAGAAGAGAAGGTAGTACCATAATAGCACACGTCTTGGTATCAAAATGGAGTTGGTATTGGATTAAAACTTTCTTGGGTACTAGATTACACAGTGTCTGGTAGTGCCAGATAGACTTCTCATAAATCAAATCATTAGGACTATACAAAATAAAACACTTTCAATCGAATTAATTTAGGAAAGTTAAACAAACATGCTTTAAATCGTTTAATTAACTCTTGTGTACATGACAACTATTAGGCATGTGTTTTGGGAGGGAGTAGTCCAGTATAGGTTTATAACAAAGGAAAAAAGGCTTAGATATAGGGTAAGATAAGGAATTATCTTATGTCAAAATAGAGACTCAACATTTCCCCCATGTTGAAGATGTTGCATGTCCTCATGCAATGTTATCAAAAACTGATACCCAAAAACTTTATGCACAATTGGACCCTCCTCTGTCATTCCTCATATTGAAAGATGTTAACACCAGAAGCTTCACTCTTCAATTCCTTCTTGATTACCCTAGTGTAATGGATCAATCGCAAGAACTTTTTAATTTTGGTAGAGACCTCTACATGTTGCTCTTTCAATTCCGCATTCTCTGCCTTGATATGCCTATCCATTATTTTGTATTCTTCAACTTCTTGCTTCAATCTGTCAATTTCTGTTAATAATGTTTGTCCATTCAAGGACTTGTCTGGGCTTGGTGTGAGTACTTTCTTGGCCACCATCTCTTGAGCCTCTTTTTATTTCCTTATACTCTTCAGGGCCTTTATTATCATCTTTCATCTACTCAGGGACTTGCCTGGACTTGGTGTGAGTTCTTCCTGAGTCACCACCTCTCGAGCTTCTTTTCCTTTCCTCAAATCCATCAAAGTCTCTATTACCAACCCTTTCATCTCACTTATTGTTACCAGTCCTTGTGTTTCACTTGTGGAAGCTTCCCAACCACTCCCTTTTTCTAGAGAACTTGGAATATCCATATATTCTCTTTGAGGAGAAGGCATGTTTGGAGTTTTCATCTGTTTATCCATACTTCTGGTGATCCTGCGTATGGGTGGTGAGGCTTTCTTAGACTTGCTGAAAGGGGTAGGAGTTTATTCAAACAATTTCCTTTTCTTAGATTTATTGATAGGTGTAGGCCTGGACACCTGTTCCCCCTATGTTGACTTGAATTTTATCTTGCGGGCTTGAATTGTAAATTCTGGGGTTTGCTTCTGATGGAAAACCCATATTCCTATCCTGGAAGATTGAGGTGTGGGCTCTGGAACTTGTGCCTCCTTTCCTTCTAGTTTCTTTCTATTTTTACTTGTCACCTTAGCGGTCTCCTTCAGTTCACCAACTGAGTTTTGGGAAGGCCGAGTAACTTCAGAAATACTTTTCAATTCTTTAGAGGATTTCGGAGGGGGTTTTACAGTTGGCTCTAGTAAAATCTCTTGTTGATCCATATCCTCCTTATTTTGTTTCTTATTCTATGATCGTTGGTCTTTAGGGTGTAGGACCGAGCTAGACGCTTTAGCTGGTGCAGACTTTTTCTTTCTTTGTAAATGGAAGTCAGGGGTCTTCTCTATTTGACTGGCTGGTTCTGATGACATTTCCACAATTGTTTCAGGAACGCTATCCGATTGACCACCTAGTTCTAAGCCTTCTTTTCATCTTTTACTCCTTTGAACCGAAGTAGGACTTACTCTCTAGAATTGAGTGGTTGTCTTCTTTATTGATATAACAAGTTCCCCTACGACAAAATTTTATGTCACTGATTTCTCAATGGGCTGATATGAGTTGGGCATAGTAGTGTCTTCTTTACCTCCTGATGTCATTTTTCTTTCTTTGTTTGTTTTTCTGCTTGAGCCTTCACTGTGTGTCCCTACCTCTTGTGTCTCGACCGGCTTGGATTTTTCTTGAGAGAAACTCTGTTGGAGTAACTGCTTCCAACTACCCCCTTTTGTTTTTAAAGCATGAACAACCAAAAGTTTGATTAAACCGTGATGATGAAGGCTAGTCTTAGGTTTCTTGGAAAATGACCTCACCCCTCTTGCCATTTTTTTTAAACTCATCCATAAAAAGTGGGGAAAATTAATCTATGGTCCTCCCTCGAAATGTGATAAAAGATTTAAATGATAAATGGAGTTCATGACATACCTTCACTCATAGGTGAGGAATTTCTACAGACTTATAAGCATCGTCCAATATTCCTCTTTGATGTAGCTTTGAGGGATACCCTTGGTCTAATCGGGGTCATGATGTTCTGGCTTGAGGAATTTTTGACAGAGATTTTTGTCAACGATCACTCTCTTGAAGTATTTTTCTCCAGCCATCGGGAGACCCAGAGCTTCTGGTATAGTGGCCTCTGTAATTGTTAACTTCACATATCCAAGCTACACATTTTCTCCATCATATGTTTGCTCAAAGACGAGAGAAATTCCCTCATGATGACCTTTAAATTTCTCCAAGAATGGCACCCACCCTGCATGTTCATATTTTTTATTACAAGCCTGATATTTTGTTGTTTCTCTATATATTTGAAATATGGGCTCATGCCTGTTGACCCCCATGCTAGCTTAAACTATTCTCTCGAGTGGATAAAGCATGGAAAGAGGGTTGAGGATTGAGTACCAGATGATAGAGTATCAATTGGGAGAAACATGCAAGGGATACGAAGGCATAGGATGTTTGTAGACTGTGTGACAACAATGGTAAATAATGCTCATCTAGATGGAAGAGCCATCCAGAAGATCATTTTTGAATGGAAGTTTAGATTACAACAGCCATGTCGATACTCATGATGATATGGCGAGGTAGGTCGGACCTACTAACGGTTTCTAGATTTGTGGGAAGCTTGGTGTCGGACGATATTCACGGAAGAATGTGGTCATTATGATTGGGACTCGTGTATATGAAATTGGATGGGATCACTACTCAATATGTTGTGATTCATGGTTCGTGTCGTCTCATATAGTACGACAACAAATCATGGGGTTTATTTACCATATAGACATAGGGAGTATGAGTTTGATCCGATAAAAGACATTGTGACTTTGCACTCTTGATATTTCGTAGGACACTTCCTCCTCATGGAAGTGAGGTCTAAGATTTCTACAGAGATTTGTGACAAAACAGGGGTACGTCATGATCTAAGAGAAATCAGATGTTCTAAATTCATATTTAGTCTAATTCCTTTAAATAATAAGAAAAAAAGTGGTGAATCTGTATGTCCTAGCACTAATAATTGGACAGTGACTTGGAAACATGATGAAAGTTACCCATCATATTATTACCAGTACTGGATCATCTAAGTATCGAATCGCTTGGACACTGAGTTGAAATTGGTATGGGATCATCTAAGTACCAGATCACCTGTGTGTAGAATTTTTAGTTGGTACGGGATCACCTGAGTGTAAAATTGGTAATTAGTATCGGAATAGCGCAGGGTCCCTTATTTTATACTAGATAGGAGCTGGTACCGGATAGGCACAATGAGATGAGTTGGTACAATGGTGGCCCTTCATACATAGAGGTGATCATCAATGCAAGATAAACACAAAAATGAACATTTTTCTAGAACTTAAAAATCTTGACACTGATTCTGGTGACAGTGATTTATAGGAATAGTTGGTGTTCTGTGGTCAAATTCGTCTGAAAAACCATGTAGTTTCCAAAGTTTATAGAGGAATAATGTATGAAATATTTGTAACAGGAGGGTATTTTGTAATGACCAGTGAATGAGATGACATAACTCCTTTTCTTATGGAACCAAGGTGACCACACTTTTGTTGGCATTTCTTCTTTTATTACAATACAATAATAATCCTAACTACTACTATTATGTGGATTTTTATTGAGCCCAAATTAGTTAATGCTCACTGGTATTTTCAATTTTATAGAGTCTTAAAAACTTAAAGGAAACTCTCTATACTATCCCGTGGATTTTTATCGAGCCCAAGCCAGTTCCTGCTCACCGGTATTTTCAATTTTAAAGAGTTTGAAAAACTTAAAGAAGACTCTCTATACTGTCCCGTGGATTTTTATCAAGCCCAGGCCAGTTCCTGCTCGCTGGTATTTTCAATTTTAAAGAGTCTGAAAAACTTAAAGAAGACTCTCTTTGGTAGTTGTCCTCCTTATTTGTTTATCTACATGGGAACACCACCAATTTTTCTTTTGCCTTTTTTAGTTACTTCATCTCATGACACACCTATGTACAAAAAATGAATTTATACAATTTGAACTTACTATGGTAGGTCAGCAGGAGGAGAAGCCCTCTTGTTTACCAGTTGCATTTCAGAAGTTTGAAGAACATTTTTGACAAAATCCTCCTTTGACAAAGGTTTGTGATAAACCTTCAGTCGATGTCCATTTACAACAAGGGAAGTCTAATTTTCATCAATAGTCTTTATCCTTACTGCACCATTGTCATAGATTGTATCAACATCATAGGGCCCCATCCATCTAGTAGACAGTTTGCCTTTGAAATTTTTGAATATGCTATCATATAGGAGGGCCCAATCACCTGGTTGGAATGACTTATTTTTATTGTACTTGTCGTGCCATTTGGTCCTTTTCTTTTGTATTAGGGTGGTTCTTTGTAGAGCATCCTGTCTTATCTCATCAAGCTCATTCAATTGTAATAGCCTCTATTTTTTAGCTTCATTCAGGTCCATTCCTAATTGCATGGTAGTTCTGAAGGTCTTTACTTGAAACTCTATGGGCAGTAGTACATGCTTCCCATACACCAACTCATAAGGTGTATGGCCTATTGTTTTTCTCCAGGCTGTCTTGTAGGCCCACAAGGCCTCAAGAAACCTATCAGCCCAGTCTTTGTGATGAAGTTGAACAATCTTAGTGAGGATGTCCTCTATTACTTTGTTGGTTGATTCCACTTGGCCATTGGCTTGGGGGTGACAGGGCAAAGACTTTCTGTGTTTGATCTTGTATTGTTTGGTAAGAGCCTTGACCAAATTTGAGGTGAATTGTGTCCCTTGGTCAGTGACTATTTCCCAAGGTACCCTTAAACGAGTGAAAATTTCCTCAAAGAGAGTCTACAACAGATTATTCATTAACTGAATACAGGGCCTTGGCTTATACCCATTTTGTTACATAGTCTGTGCAAAGTAATATGTTATTTTTTCTGTGGGACATGGGATTGATAGGTCCTACAAAATATAAGGCCCATTTTTCAAAGGGTTCAATTACTACTTGGGCTTGGAGTGGCATTTCATCGATTGATGTAGATTTTCCAATTCTTTGGAAATCATTGTAGTTGGCCACGTATTTCTTTGCATCTTTAAAAATGGTCAGCCAATAATAGCTAGATTGTAGGATTTTTTAAGATATTCTTTTGTTAGCAAAGTGGCCTCCACATAGGCCATCATGGTAGGCTCTAAAGATATCATGCATTTCATCTTCCCGGACACATCTTCTGATTACCAAATCAGGTCTCGTTCGGTATAGGGTATCCTCATGCCACATATAATTGGCACTTAGCTGAATGATTATCTGTTTTTCTCTGGATGTCATACCTTGAGGCAGCTTTTTGGTTACCAAATAGTTGGCTACATTTGCATACCAAGGGGTGAAAGTAGAAATGGAAAATAAATTCTCATCCGAAAAATCATCATCTACTGGAGTACTGTCACCTGTATGGATAAGCCTAGACAGGAAATCAGCAACCAAATTGTCTCTTCCAGGCCTATCTATGATAGTGATATTAAATTCTTGTAGTAACAACAACCATCTAGTTACTCTAGCATTTGTAACAGGTTTATTCATTAGAAATCTGATAACTGAGTGGTCAATGTGCACAAAAAATTCGTATCCTATTATATAGTGTCTAAACTTGTTGATGGCATGTACTATTGATAAAAGTTTGTTCTTTGTGACAATATAGTTTGCTTCAGCAAATGAGAGGTTCTTACTAACAAAGTATATAGCATAAGGAATCTTCCCTTCCCTTTGTCCCAATACAGCTCCCAAAGAGGTATCTGAGGCATCTGTACAGATATGGAAAGGAAGAGACCAATTTGGACCTCTCAAAGTAGGAGCACTTGAAAGTTTTGTTTTTAATATTTCAAAGGAGATTTGGCATTACTCATCCCAACAGAATTCAACATCTTTTGTTAGTAGTTTGAAAAGGGGGGAAGCTAGGTTTGTTAAATTTTGAATAAACCTCCTATAGTAGTTGGCATGCCTTAAGAAACTTATGATTTCCTTTTTTGAGCTAGGGATCTTAATTTGGGAAATAATGTCAATTTTGTCAAGGTCCGCTCTTATTTCGGTACTGGAGATGTGGTGACCTAGAAAAATTTCTTTAGTAAGCAACATTCTCGATTTTACATGACTGAGTGAGACGTTGGTCTCTTTACATATAACCAACACCTTCTTCAAATTATCCAATGCCTATTGGAAATCATCCCCATATATCGTGAAGTCATCCATGTAGACTTCCACATAACCATTGGTCAGATCAGAGAAAATAGCCAAGACAACCCTCTGAAAGGTAGCAGGGGCATTACATAACCCAAAGGGGAGAACCCTGTAGGCATAGGTTCCCCAAGGACAGGTGAATCTGGTCTTATTCCTGGTCTTATGGTGAAATTTGTATTTGGGTGTAACCACTAAACCCATCAAGGAAAGAAAAGTACCTCTTCCCAGATAAAGTATCCAAGACCTGATCTATGAAAGGCAAATGGAAGTAGTCCCTATAGGTTGCCTTGTTTAGTTCTTGAAAGTCCACACAAATCCTCCATTTCCTATTTTTCTTTGCTACAATAACTAATGGGGAGATCCATTTTCTATCTGATATAGGGTAAATGAAATTGGCTTTTTGGAGTTTTTGGAGTTCTTCCTTTACTATATTTTTCAAGGATGGGTTCATTCTTATCTGGGGTTGTCAGACAGGTCTGATCTGATCGTTAGTGTAAATATGATGCATACATGTATCTGGGTGGATCCCTTTCATGTCAGAGTAATCCCATGCAAATGCATCAGATTTCCCTTGAATCATTTGTACCAGCTTTTATTGTTGATCTATTTCTAGGATAGCATTGATATATAAGAACTTCCCAGGACTAATTTCAACAGCTTGGACAACAGATTCCTTCCCTTCCTCTACTTGTGAAAGAGTGGCTATTGTAGAAGTGGAAGGGTGCAAGTTTCTTGAAATTCAAGGCTAAAGATGTGTGTAGTTAGGGAAAGATTGGGGATAGTCAATTCATAACGAACAAACCAAGAATAGACTTAGGATTTGTTCTTTAGAGTGTTCTTTTACTCCTTTTACTTGTTCAAGTGTTGACAAGGGCTGAGTAAATTCCTCTTCCCCATAAGTATTCTTCAACTAGAGAGGAACTTCAGTGGCTGGTTGGGCGGGGGGAAAAAGGATAAGTTTCTGACTTTCAGTGCCATTGGAAATTGTCATTTCTCCAAATCGACAACTGATAAATGCATCAGCAATGGCCAACCAAGGTCGGTCGAGTACCACTAGGTGTCTTGGTTTGGGGGATTTGGGATGGATTACCAAGAAATCCATAGGGTATTCCCAAGAGGCCAATGTCACTGTTATATCATCTAAACTTCCTGCTAGGGTGATGATTGATTTATCTGCAAGCTCTAGCAAAGTTTGTGTAGGTCTTAAGTGGTCTAGTTGTAGTGTTTTCATATTGTTTACTGGAATCACATTTATTTCTGCCCCTAGATCAATCAATGTGTTAGGTAAGGCAACACCATTGATTTCTATGGTTACCATTGGGTTCCCTGGATCACTATACTTGGAAGGAATTTCTGTTATAAATTCAGATAACTGCCCTACCACTCTTATGATAGGAGGTTCCTTCTTCTTTCTCCCTATCTTTTTAATGCAAAGGTCCCGTCCAATTTTAGCATAGATAGGTATGTCTTTAATGGCCTGTAGCAGTGGGATCTTTACACATATATTCTAGAGTTCAGTCTCTAAATTATGTTCTATAGGTTCCTCAGTTTTCTTTACGAGCAACCTTTCTAGGTAAGGGGGATTCATTTCATCGGGTGTTTTTTCTACAAGGGAGTTGGGAGAAGGGATTTCTTGTGGTACTGGAGTGTTTCCTTTTTCGTTCAATGGATCAGTCATCTATTCTTCTCTTTGAACCATTTGGAGATCTATTTGTTCTTCTTGGTTTGTGTGATTATGCACTTGTTCTTCTTGAATGACCATAGTGGGATTTGTTTTGTTTACAATCCTTCCTGATCTTAATTCTATTCCATTAAACGAAGCTAGCATTATTACATATGTAGGAAAGGTTTGTACTTCAACGTTTTGTATAGGTTGTGTCGGTCTGTTATTTGGGTTAGGGAGAGGTTTTGCAAGAATAGGGATAGGTCGAGGAGGGTTTTGGATGGGTGCATCTTTCATTGGTTGCTGCATATTTGGATTCATGGGTAGTGCAAATGGTTGTTGTATTTGTGGGGGTGGAAGAAGAGCAGGGGGGTTAAATCCTAGGAGCAACTGTGGAATATTCAAAGGATATTGTGGATAGGTGGGAAAATTTGTTGGTTGAAAGGGGACATTTCCATATATAGGTCCTCTCCACCCCTGTTGCCAAGGTTGGGTTTGTGTCAACCACTGAGGATAAGACATGGGGGGTACCCATTGCTGTTGGGGGTATTGTGTAATTGGGTCAGCAAACATGTTGGGGTTTTGTTGTCTCCATGGTCTCCTAGGGGGGTAGGATGTCTCAGGTTCTCCTCCTCCCTTGAACATGGCCTTAAGTCTAGGAAGAGAAGGGCATTCATTAGTAGGATGGTCCTCTGTGAAAAGACCAAAGATTTCAATAACATTGAGGGGGCATTCCTTTCCAGGGTGTTTCCTCCTACACTGATGATAGAAAATTGCTAACACAACATTTTCTTCCTCTTGTTTTCTTTTAATTTTCATGGTATCTAGTTGGGAAATGATGGTGTGTAGGATATATGTCTTTAATTTTTCCAATATATTTACTAGTTCAATCCTCGTGACACCTCCAGATGTGGATTTAGCAATTTTTTTGGTAGGGTCCCTTATACTTTTCCTCGTTTTAGCTTGACTGCGAGAGTATATTTTACAATACTCTACTATGTCTACAAATGGATTTTGGTATACTTCCCTAGAACTCATGAGGTTTAACACTTCAATGCAATCGTCCCTCACACCCTTTATAAAGACAACTCTAAATGTAGTTGTATCTAAGGAAAATTGTTTAGTCTTTTAGTAATTGTATAAGAACCTCTCTAGGTAGTCTTCTAAGCTTTCCTCTTCCGATTGATGCATTTTGAATATATCATTCCTAGCGTCCCTAGGTCTGCAGTAATCTTGGTATTTATGGAGGAAGTTCTCCTTCATACTATCCCAAGACAAAATTGTGTGTTCCCCTAAGCTCATGAACCACCGCAGTGCCAAATCTTTTAGTGTGGCTGGGAAAAGTTTTAATTTTTGAGCATTATCTATGTAGTTATAGCTCCTACACAATATGTCAAATTCAAATAAAAATGATTCAAGGTCTTCTGTCGACATACCTCGGAAATAAGGAAGTGAAGATAATGGATGCAACGTCTTTAGCAATATCCAGTATGGAGAATCAAAATGTCTTTGTTTCATTGGCTATGTTTCCCTCTTGTTCTGCCATGTTTCCAAGCAATCTGTAGGGAGGTGGTGAATTTTCTCCACTGAGTGATGGTTCCACCACCGGGTTACCTAGTATCTCTGGTGGTTCCAAGGTTTTGTGTGGCCTTCCAACAACATATGCAGCCTCTTCTATTACCACCTCTACTTATTTTCCAGTTTCTCCTCTGGATGGGGTCACCAGTGCTTCCTCC
Organism: Picea engelmannii; assembly: GCA_009831015.1. Taxonomy (NCBI): domain Eukaryota; kingdom Viridiplantae; phylum Streptophyta; class Pinopsida; order Pinales; family Pinaceae; genus Picea; species Picea engelmannii. The sequence continues at coordinate 393,457 of ML804935.1, read as the reverse complement.
CTTTCTTCCTGCCTTATGTATTTAATTTGAACAGTGGATTCAGATCTAGTGCCTTTTTATGTTGTTGCAGTTGCTGCCTTTGAGATCTCTCCTCTAAGAATTTTTCCTGCATGATTTTTCGATGAATTAGTATAAGGGGGGGTTTCTTTTTTGTTTTCTTTTCTAGTTTTTCTGAGATTTTAGGAGCAATAAATCTACCTTTATTATCCCTACACCTACTCATAAAAAAATGAAATAAATGAAAACCCATATTCCTAATTAGAGGTAGGAGGACAACCTGACTTTGGAGCAACCCCACCAAATTGGATGCGCATTTTCTTACCTTTCGTCCTACCATCTTCTCCCCACCCACAGATTATCCTCAAATACAATCCAATACTTCATCAAACCAATAAAAAAATATGCTACCTGTTACCGTTTACAACTCCCTGGAAACGACACCAAAATGTTGGTGTGCAAATATGTTCAATTATATCTCACACTCATTTAAATTTCAATCCAGGATTTGTAATCGAAAGAGTCGTTACACCATATGTGCCGAGAACAAGTAACCTACCTAAGTCTGTTGCATATAGGAAATAATTAATAACATAAAAAGCCTATTTCTAAGATTTCTAAATACTCCAAACAATTCTCTAAACCTAGAAGAGAAAACTAATAATGAAACTTAAACAATCAATCAATCAAAGAGAGGTTTCCCTAGAGAAACAAGTCTATTCATTTCAGATGCTAGAATTGAAAAGATGACCTTTAAGAAGCTTGTCTCCTATAGCAATTAAAACAATCAATTCCAACCATTCTCGGAATGAAAGACAACTTAAACCTCATGTAATTCAATCAAACCAGCACAAGGGAAGTTCATTATAACTGAAAGACTTTATTACAACACATGAAGATGAAATATAAAGTCTCTTGGTCCCTTGCGATACTAGGTCTACTATAGTCATAAACTCAAAATATCAGTCCCACACTTCAAATTATGAAATAGCTACCTTCAACATGTGAGAATGAAATGTCTATTCGATCTAACATTTGCTTATTCACACCAATCCAAAATGATTAACTCAATTCTCAATCCTGAAAATGAAATAAAGACCAATCACACACACACTGTTGTAAACTATCCACACGAACACATAGAACGTATACAAGGAGGTTTACCTTAGTTGGGGCGGTGGGCCCTTGCCGAACCGACAAGGAACCTCTTAAGGGAGTAACAGACTAAAACTTTTCACTCACATCCAATAATTGACATAAAAGATCTTTTGTATTAATTCAGCTGGTAAATTGGATCAACAGTCTTTTACTTCATACATGACAAGGATAAGTATTGTATGGTTCTTACAACATACTTTATACATTCACTATTATATATATCTTATCATCTATACAAAATTCCTTATATAAGGTAAGCTGATACTATCAATATCTATTGATAAACATTAAACAGTTTGAGAAATTTCACATTTAAGATTTACATCGAATTTTTAGGAATCGACTCCATCCTCATGACACGAAGTGCATGAGCAATGGAGTCTCTTGCAACTGGAAAAATAACTCGGGCACTTCTATCCAACTGTCTTCTCAAAATCTTCACCATTATTCAGGTCCAACTAGCGCATTCTGGAAACAGAGGTTCTGGTACCGGATTGCACACAGTCGTGAGTCTAGTACCAGAATAGAGAAGAGCTGGTAGTACTGGAATAGCACACATCTTGGTACCAAAATGGAGTTGGTACCGGATTAAAACTATCTTGGGTACAGGAATGGATTTGGTACCGAATTACACGGTGTCTGGTAGTGCCAGATAGACTGCTCATAAATCAAATCATTAGGACTATACAAAATAAAACACTTTCAATTGAATTAATTTAAGAAAGTTAAACAAACATGCTTTAAATCATCAATTACCTCTTGTGGACATGACATAGCTATTAGGCATGTGTTTTGGGAGGGAGTAGTCCAGTATAGG
>ML804935.1:368471-391300 GCA_009831015.1 Picea engelmannii | reverse complement strand
GTAATCTTTCATAAGAAAATTGTTACATTCGAAATATTGGTTAAAGAGAAGAATTGGAAAATTTTGTAGTTGGTGGTTATTTGGGATTGTGTTCATTCGAAATTAAGGAATTGCAATTTGTAGCTTTCATGTACTTCAAAACAATACCTTCTCCCTACTGTAATTAGAGTTCATTGAATTGAAAAATTGCACATTCATCTCTTTTTTCATTTTATTGGGTCAAGGTCACAACTTCATCAGTTTCATCTTCATCTCCCTTTTGAGTAAACAACAACCTCTAAAACACAACGTAAATTTAAAATTTATCAGTAACATTTATTTTCTAGGGATCTTTTTCACCAAAATTAGCTAGGATAGCGCTTTGGAATAGGTTGTAAGGCACAATCTCTAAAGAATCAAAACACATAATAGTATATTGTGATAGGGAGAGTTCAAATCCAATTGCTACATTTTGTCCTGGGAAGCCCTTCTCACACAAGGGTCAAACCTGAGCTCGCATTGAGACTGGCAGAGTTGCTAACCCTGCTTTGTTGGTCTTGATGTAGAGAATGCATATATTATTAGGGGTCACTTGAAGGTATACCCACAATTATGAGTGTATTGCTTTCGAGTTGATTTCGGGATAGATACCCTGCCTTTGCGTGTGGATCGAATTGTCGATTGTTTCCCCAGGAATCATTTTTGTAGTTGGTAACCTTAGTAGCCTATTTATTTAGGGTCATTACACAAGGTGATTGTGGAGGGGAAAGTCTTCATGGTACTTGGAATCGACATTGGTCAAACTCACTCGGGCTCCTTGGAGGGTATACCCATGATTATGTGTGGGAGCTTGCATGAGGGTGTAAGTCCGTTAAGTAGGTCATCAACATAACTTTTCAACCCGCTTATCCTTGCCCCTTCTTGCCTTGATTTCACGATGTTGGATTTCATCACCAACTAGTGGCTTCAAAATAAGAAGGTTCGTTTGCTTGGTTTGATTCTTAGATTTTATTAGTGAGTGTTTTTTTGTTTTCTCTAGTTGGCCATATATTTTTTCGTTCTTTATTTGGTTCAACCAACATTGGCCTTTGTCGTTCACATAGGATGAAATGGCTACCCCCATAATATCTAGAAGTTTACCAACCTTTGCTTCCTAACTCGCTAGAAGTCTCTCCTGAGGGGCTAGTCAACAATGAAGTCACTTATGAAGTTGGAAGCACTCACTCTTTGGAAGGATTTTAGATAGTTTCGGATTCCTTAGAAGCTTTCCAACTTCCCTGAAATCCGTTGTTGAGTATTATACAAGACGCATGTATACTTTGGATGAACTCATCTGGAGAAATTGTTATTTTTTATAATACTGAAGTACCCACCAGACCTAACGCAGGATCTGGAGTAGAGGATCCACTTTTTCACAATGAATCTTTTAGGACCCCGGCTCACACTGTCAGAACTTCTAGTTTCATCCCTTTGACAGTACATGATATTTACAGTAACCTAGGAGCAAGTCCTGATCAACCTATGGCATCACAAATGCCTGAGACGTATGTTACCTACACTGTACCTTTAGACCATTTCACTAGTACTACTAGTAGTGTCACCACCATTTCAGACCAATTATTGGTTGGTTCTTACTCAATTCTCCCTCTCTAGATGGCCCATTCTATTACAGTCCCACAAGCTAGTATTGTTCATACAGGAAATATGGTAATATCCCATGCTCCTATTGGGACACTGCTTCCTCTTAGACCAAATCCATCACTCCCCCCCTTGGTATAAATCTCTGAATACTTCCATTTCTATCATTACCCAAGTTCCATCCGAAGGTTCTATACTTTTTGTTCCTCCTGGGTATAATGTTGCGAGTTAGTTTGTTCCTACACCTGCCCAAATTCTCTCCGGAGGGCCTTAAATTCCTCCTCCACCTTTGTTAGGAGGATCTCACCATCCTAGCCCTAGTGGTTACAATCTGGTTGGAGGCACCAGTTTGTTTGTCACTTCTAGTTTCCAGATTCCTGTTGGAGGTCAACCTCAAGCTAGGGGACAACCTCAATTTCGGGGACAACCTCAGATTAGGGAACAACCTCAACTTGGGGGGAAACCTCAAGTTGGAGTCCATAATCCAATTTATGAACAAAATGCAACTATGTTACAATCTCAACCTTGGAATCTTCCTTTCCAAGGAAATCTACAACCGTCTGGGGGGAAACATCCTCAACTCAATTTTTTTGTACCCCCTAAACTTGGTCAACCATATCTAGGTTCTTTGAATCCCACTTGGGGTCAAAAATTTCAATCTAATGTTCCTTCCCAAGGAAACATCCCTATTTAACCCAACCCTATGGGCTATATGCCTCAAAATCCTCCACAACCAAATCTGTCAGGACTTTATAATTATTTGCAGACTGCTTATGGTCCTACTAGTATACCTAAGGGGATTCCCCCTCAAAACTACCAGTTTCCTCAAGTGAACTGACAGTTTCCTTTTCTAGCCACTTTGGATTTACCTGATTTGTCTAGGATTTTGAATGATCCCATCCTACATTCTCCTTATTGTCCTGTCATACCGACCAAGTTACCGTCCGAAATTCCTAAATTTGACGGTCAAGCAAGAGAGGATTTGAATAATCATGTTATGATTTTTCATCTGTGTTTTTCATCCAACTCCTTGATGGATGACTCCATCAGATTATGACTTTTGCAATGAACTCTCATGGGTTCAGCAACAAAATGGTACATCGATTTACTGTAAGGATTCTTCAATGAATTTAACACCCTAGCCATGGCCTTTCTGACACATTACCAGTTGCCAATTCGATACGATACAGGAACCAAAATTTTGAGTTCTTTCAAACAATCCTCATCCACTCATATATCTAATCACATCCATGAGTGGAAGAGAAGAAGACGTTTAATCAAAGTTCCTCTTCCTGATCAACTATTGTCTAAGTTTTTTACCAAATCACTCATTGGACCTATTGCTCGTGATGTCACCATGGGTGGTGTTGTCACTAAAGAGCAAGGGATTAGTCGTGCTCAGTATCTAGATCTTGTTTATTCACAAACATGAACACTTTACGATTTGATCCCTGATGTTCCTTGTCCTTCCACAAAACCTACCCCAACACCCCTAGTATATTCTCATGTTGTTTATGGTATGATTGACACATTTCATGTTGAGGCTTAGTCTGCACATTCCAATCACACCAATCCCAAATCTAATAATTCTAATGCACAAAATACTCATGCTCCTACTCCTTCCACCGATAAGATTGTTGAGGTTAATTCTGTTCAATCCACACCTACTGGTAAAAACCAAAACAAAAATAAGGGAAAGGGTAAGAACAAGGAGGACAAGAATAATAATCCATGATCTAATAAATCCAAAACACAAATTGTTGATTAGAAAGATAAACGTAAACCTCGTTACCCATGCCTTATTTGTGGTGATGATCATTACACGAAAGATTGTCTGAGACGTGTTGAGGTTACTAAGTTCCTCCAAGGAACCAAGAAACCTTCTACACCTGTCATTTTGTCACAACCTTTCCCTTCTCAACAGAAATCCCAAATGGTCATTCATGACCAATCTTCCCCTTCTACCTCATCTTATGTTCTTATGTGTACTAGTGACTCTAAAAAGAATGAAGTTGCAATCGCAACTCGCGCCAAAGATTACTCTCCTTCAAAAGAGAAAGTTGATGATATACCACCTTCGGTGGTTCAACCTTCTCCCCCAACGTCACCTCCAAATGGTACTCTTCATCTTGAAAGACCGGGTCTCAATACAGTTCTTCTCCCTCCTCCCAAGGGCATTGTTCGAAAGTCTACATTCAATCTTCATGCATGTGCTGCCCAAAACTACAGTATTGTAGAAGATCTTGCACAAGCACCCTCGATGTTGTCATCTCTCGAAGTCCTTCAAATTTATCCTGCTCAATGAAAGGCTCCATTAAAATCCATTGGTGGAATTGATCCCTCGAATACCAATTTAATAATATTTGACTTGGAAGATCACGTTCCAATGCTTCCTCCTCAGTTGGCATTTCAGATCCAAGTTATTGTTGAAAACAAGAATATCTATAGAACCATTATCCATGAAGGATCCTCGACTTGTGTTATGTCTGTTACTTGTTGGAAAGCCATTTTCTCTCATGCCCTCACTGAATCATACAATACACTTAAGGCCTTCAATGGTATAGGTTTTAAACCTTACGGTGTTCTTCCCTTGTTGACTATTATGTTCGAAGGTAAATCGGTCAATGTTGAGGTTGAGGTCTTCGATGCACCTCTTGATTATAACATTTTACTTGGTCGTAGTTGGATTGATTCCATGCATGCAGTTGTGTCTACCCTTTTTTATGTGTTACGTTTCCCGCACCAAGGAAAGGTTGTTATTGTTGACCAACTGGCCTTCTTTAATTCTAATTCTTGTACTAGAAACATTCCCTTTATCTCGAAGACACCTCCTAGTTACGCAAATGTCAGAGTGGGTCTTCTGAAAGATTCAACTTTGATGGGTACATTTCCAATCCCACCACTCGATATTCCCCCTCCTTTTTTTCCCTCTATTAACATGATATCAACCACTATTCATGAAACCCTTAAGTCATATGACCCATGGGTAGTACCTAGCCCTAGTGATTACCTTCCTTGGAGCGACAAGATGCCTTTAAGTCCAGTCAAATCAGCTTACCAAGCTATTCAATCGACAACCCCCTCCTCTCCCTCTCTCTCTGATTCATCTCCTGATCTGTTTCACATGGTCTTTCCTACTGATGAGATGATAATTTCAATCATGTCTATGGAAGACATGGCCTGGGACGATGGGCATCATCGCTCCATTCTCTTCTAAGAACGTGATACCATAGAGAGTTACCAACAGATTTTGACTTCGTCGACCATTGTTGTTATTTCTTTAGTTCCTGGGTCAACACATGATGTTTTGTACGAAGGGAAATTGAGAAACATTTCACCTACCGTCTCTCTTGACATATCCATTAAACCCGAACTTCATATCGGGGCCTCATGTTCTACTGATGAGGTCCACACATATAAATCCCTTTTAAAGGAATCCTGTGATGTTTTCACCTGGAGTTACGAAGAGATGCCAGGCATTGTTCCTGATATTGTTGTGCACGAAATTAAGACATACCTGGATTATAAACTCGTTTGACAGAGTCTTTTCCCAATACACCCACGCAAAGCTACTACTATCAAGCTTGAAGTTGAAAAACTTCTTAAAGCTCACTTTGTCTATCCCATGAATTTGACTGATTGAATATCCAATTTGGTTCCGGTGAATAAGAAACAAGGTACCATCCGTGTTTTTGTACATTATAGGGACATAAATAAGGCTTGTCCTAAGGACAATTACCTGAACCCTTTTGTTGACTAGATCATCGATGATTGTGCCGACAGTGGAATCTTATCTTTGATGGATGGTTTCTCCAACTATAATGAAATTAATATTTTACCCGCGGACCAAAACAAGACCACTTTTATCTTCCCTTGGGGAACCTTTGCCTACCAGAAATTACCCTTTGGTATCAAGAATGTTGGCGCGACTTTCAACGCTCTCTATCTTATGCTTTCCATGATATTAAGAACATTGTGTAACCCTATATTGACGATCTACCAATGCATTCCATGTGTCGCCAAGATCACTCGACAGATTTAAGGGACATTTTCATACATTGTCATTATTATCATATCCTCTTAAACCCACACAAATGTGTTTTTTGCATAGAGTCTAGTTGACTTCTTGGTTTTATCATGTCGATACACAGGATTCGAGTAGACCCCTTGAAGGTTAAGGCTATCCTTAATCTACCTCCTCCTTCCAGATTACGCCAACTCCAAAGTTTACAAGGGAAGGCAAACTTTTTGCGTCATTTCATCCCCAATTACACTGAATTAATGAAAGGATTCACTTGGATACTCAAGAAAGGTTACGATTTCATATGGGATGATACTGCAAACAAATCCTTTGAATGTTTGAAACTTTTATTAACCCATACACCATTATTGTTTCCCCCTAACTATAGTCGAGATTACTTCCTATACTTAGCTTCTTCGAACTCTACCATTGCTATGGTCTTAGTCTAAGAGGATGATTCGCATGATGAACATGTGATACATTATTTGAGTCAGAGTCTCATGACTACCGAGACCAAATACCTGCATGTGGAGAAAATGGACTTGGCAGTTGTTCAAGTTGTCCAAATTTTTCGTCACTACATCTTATTACGCAATACCACAGTTATTTTCGATTGTAACCCCATGCAACACATCATCACTCGGCAATTTCTTGGGGGAAAGTACTCCAAATTGATAGTGATTCTCCAAGAGTTTGATTTGGAATTCAAATGCTCCAAGTCAAAGAAATCATTGGTTTTTTTCGAATTCATATGTGACCTTCCCTCCACTGAGACAGAAAATTTGGCAAAGGATTTCTTGCGTGACGAATCCATTTTTCTGATTAGTTTTGATGATGTATGGTACAGAGATATCATTGTCTATCTCCAGACTCAAACTTTCTGGCCCGATATATCTAGCACGGATCATTGTCGTACACGCTATCAAGCATGACAATACATCATTCTCGATGATACCCTTTATCGTCGTGGTATTGATTCTATATTTCAATGATGTCTCACTTATGATGAAGATGAGAAAGATTTGAATGACTATCACTCTGAAGCATGTGGAAATCGTATGTCTAGGTATGCCACTGCCCAAAAGATCTTACGAGCAGGTTATTTATAGCCTTCTTTGTTTAAGGATATCATTACTATTGTTCATAAATGCCATGCTTGCCAAACTTATAATAACAAGATAAGATATCATCCTTCTCCCTTACATCCTGTAATTTCTATTGGTCCATTTTCCAAATGGGACATTGACTTCATGACATGTAACCCTCACTAGGACATGGGGCATGGATACATCATTGTAGTTGTGGATTATTTCACTAAATGGGTTGAGGCAATGCCTACATTTGATAACACTGGGAAAACTGCAGCATTATTCATATTCAATCATATCATTATTAGGTTTGGTGTCCCTCAAGCCATCATTATTGATCATGGTAGTCATTTTAAGAATTTTATGATGTATGAACTTACTAAAAAGTTGGGTCTTTGCCATGAAAACTCAACCCCCTATTATCCACAAGCCAATGACCAGGTTGAAGCAATCAACAAAGTTCTCATTACTATGCTTCGATGGATGATAGGAATTCATAAGACAAGTTGGTGCACGATGTTGTTCTTAGCATTATGGGCCTATCAGACATCTATTACATCTGCCACAGGATTTACACCTTTCCAGCTATTTTATGGTATCGAAGCTATATTGTCGATTGAATGTGAAATATCGTCTTTGAAATTCGTCGTTGAACTTCTCCCCAATATTTCTATTGAAGAAGAGTGTCTTTTGTATCTGATGCAACTAGACTAAACCCATCGCGACGTCGCCTTAGTCATTGAAACTCAGAAGAAACATGTTAAATACCAATATGACAAACATGTCAATCCATGTGTTTTTATTGAAGGTGATCTAGTTCTTATTTACGAACATGGTCATGATTTTCTAGGGGCCGGTAAATTTGAGGCCATGTGGCGAGGTCCTTACATTGTCAAACGTGTGTTGTTGAAGGGAGATTATGAGCTAGTTGATTATGATGGAATCCCTTTGAGTGAACCCAGAAATGAGATTTACTTAAAGAAGTACCATGCTTAAGTCATTTTTCCATGAGTTCTTGTACTTATAGTGTATCATACTCTTGTGTGCTTTTTCGTTGTTTGGTTTTGACCTTCAGTTGCTTACCTTGCGTTGTGCTTGGTTTCCATATGTCAGTGTCTTCACTACCTTACATTGGCTTCGCTGATGGCACTAGTCACAATACTCAGAACTTAGCATCTACTGCTTGGGAAATCTATGCACCTACAGATGAATTGATAAGTCTACATGGTGTTTGCCTTGGTCATGCAACTAATAATATTGTGGAATACAGTGCAGTTATCAAATTATTGACTGACATTGTTTCACTTGGAATCAGTCACCTTATTGTGCAGCTTGATTCACAGTTAGTAGTCCTATAGTTGAGTAATGTCTACTCCATTCGAAGTCCTACATTGTTAAGGGTATATTTATGAATTCGCTTCTTGGAGCGTCACTTTGATTACATTGAATATCAACACATTCCTAGATTTCTAAATACATTAACATATGCTTTGTCCAATTATGTGTTAGACAGACATTTGAGACATTTATAAAATCCAATCACACTCTGTATATACAACAAGTAAGCTGGTAGAAGCCTCATATATATATAACGATAAAAGTGTTACAAAATTGTTTTTTTTCTAAAGACCAAAATATCAAAAATGTGAATCACATGACTTCATATACAAATAGAGCATCAAGGATGTTGCTCACTATAACATGCGACTGCCCATGCTACTCTATGGAGTAGTCGACCATTGGAATCAGACATGCCCACTTGTTGGCAGCCAATTCACTTTTTTCTATTATCCTATAAGCTGCCTACACCTATGTCTTCTAAACATCAAGTTTTTCGTTGCATTTTTCAAATAGACGACACTTTCATTTCTTGCAACATTTACACATTTATCTTCGTTAAGTTTTCACGACTGTAAGCATGAAAACTTCTCCTTTCGAAGTTGTTTTTCGATCATTATCTGAACTGTGGATATTTCTTTTGTCATTATGCCTATTGCGCTTACCTTTTATTGATCATTATACGACTGGAAATATCCTTTGATCAGTTCTCATACTTCGATTGGTTGTATAACTTGGTTTTATTGAAGGCATTTAGCCTTTGGATTTGCACTTCATGTGGCTTGCCTAATCATTGATTATATGAAAATGCATAGGGGTTTTGATTAAATTTTATATATATATATGATATGATCCTTGTGTTAATCTTTTTATAATTTTTGGCTTGTCAACTATTATGAATATTGTTTGGCACCTTGGTTAAAACTTTTGATTATATACATCGGCGCATAGTTGATTTCGGGTTTTGATTTATATGTCGGATATGGTACAACATTTGCACGCACTAGTAAACACCTTTGATTTTATTGGTTGTACACATGACTTAATGGTTGAACTATTATTATGGAGTGAACAGCTATGAAATTTGGCGGTTGTACTTGGATAATGAATATTATGCATGGCAGACTCCACCACCTTCGCATGCACGCATTTATGCTTACCCCTTTTTGGCTCGTTCATTGTTGTTGGTTCGGGTAGCTCTGTTACTGTGTGTGTTGGTGAATTCGAACCCTTCCCTTACCATGCGTTCGACTCCATGGCCCCAGTCGTGTGATTTGAACCCAATGGAAACCAGGCCCTGTTAATGTTTGACAATGCCCGCCAAGATTTGGCAGACAGTGGATGGCTTACCTTCGTGAAACGATTTGAGGGTTTTAACCTTTGCGTAGCCCGACAGTTTACCATGACTTTCGATGGCTGTCGAGCTAAGGTTGGAGATATGCAATTAGAGATTGATGAACAGTTTATCAGCTCAGCTACGGGGTTACCTACCTCGGGATAGTGTTGGTTTAAGAATTGCAAGGTCGAGGAAGTGTCGTAGACATTGTTGTTTCAATCACGTAAAATCACCTCCTGTGATAGAGGTATGCCCATAACTATGATTAAAAAATGATGGCACGATTTATTAATGCTAATCAAGTAGTTTGTGACCTGTGAAGGTCGATACGGGCTTGTGTTCCTCTACCACCTGCGTCTATTGATGATTTTTATAGGGTATCCTCTAAACATGTCGTTCTATTTTCATCGGAGCTTGTATAAGATGTCAAAAAAATATATAAAAGGCACAAGGCTGACAACAGCCTGTTTCATCATGGGCTTATTAAGCTCATCATTGTTTATCATTTGAGTTTGCTTGGTGACAATTGGAAGGAATCCATCGCCCGTAATGGCTTTGAAGACACCGACCCTATACAGATTGATAAATCTGTGGTAATTGAAACCAAGGCTATACCCCCGGTGCCCTACCATGTCCTACTGCCTAAACCCTTGCCAGACCCTCCTATCGACTTACCCGACACTGTAACTAAGAGTGCAGAGGCCATTACAAAGCCTATGATAAAAAATCTCAAGGAAAACCTTGCTACAAACACCAAAGGGAAAAAGAATGAACATTTGATTTCACGGATGGCAAGGAACAAGCCAAAACCCCCTGTTGAGCCAAACCCTATCGTTTTGAGTGAGGACTCTGATTTGGAAGTGGAGATTTTATTGGCCAGTGAATACCCCTACTTGCAAGGTTTGTGTCATGAACCCCCTTATGATTTTGTATCAAACCTACCCCCCCTACCTAAAGGATGACCCTAACTACCCGGGTATTGAATTGCCTCGTGAAACCCTCGTTCATTTCGCCAAACCCTTGCCTGCTCTGTCTAAACCCACACAGTCACCCTGTGATCAATGCAATTCATGGTTAGAACGATATTATATTGATGTTCTGATACTCCAATCAAGGATTCAATCATTGGAAGACCAGATTACAGTTCTAACCAGTCAAAAGGCCAAGCTCCAAATGATAGATAAAAAGCAAAAGACAACCGGCTCCATCCTGTTCAAAAACGTGGAATCAGCCACGACTGTTGTGAATTCCAAGCTGGTATAAGCAAGCAGCCTCGTCGCTACACAGGTGAATTCGAAATTTCATGGGATTTCATGGACAGTTTAGAGGATATTTGGATGTTTTAGTTTCATTTTAATTTCCTAGTTTAGGCAATTTTGGGATATCTCCCAGATTTCATGTAAACAATTTTATAACTTCCACAGGGAGGTTTTACCCTATGGAAAACCTTTAAATACTTATTATTTTTGTAATAATGATCATCCTCATTCGTGGGAGAACAAGGATATGGAATTTTAATACAGACTGAGACAGAAATTGATGTTCTGCTACAACTTTAGCTTTTCATAATATCAATATTTTGTTTCATGTTTATGTGTATCAATTTGCATTTGGTTAATGACTACTTTAGCTATCTTAGTCTTTTGCAAATGATATGATTTAATCAATATAATCCATATATGATTTCTTCCAGTATTTAAAAACATAGAAATTACTTGATTTAGTTTGTGAATGATAGATTTTTCTTCTTCATCAATTGAATTTTTAAGTATAAGTTTTTGCATAACAGGTTTACCTAATTGTAGAGATTTATAAATCCTATAATTGTTATGATTTTTTATGTCTTGTTTTTCCTGTAAACAAACTTAAAGAGCATCATAGCTATCGTTTACGAGAATCTTCTGGATTATTCGGTGCGAGTTTCCTTCCTCCAATCTGTTTGAACAGTCATCATACACAGGACAAATCTAGAGCGTTTCCAGGTCTGTTTTTTTTGTTTATTTGTTTAGTATATTTGTTAGTATTTTAGTTAGATATATGTGTAGTTAGTATATTAGATTGTTTAATTTCAGTAAGTTTTATTTCTTGTTTATAAAATTATAAAATCAACAAAAAATACCTTTCTCTGTCTTAGGGCAGACTGCAAATGAATTTTTCATGTTTTATTTAAATCTGTATTTTGTAGACATTGTACATTTTGTAAATAAGTTATATTTCAAATAGTAGTTAGTATAGTATTAGTTAGTAGTTAGTATATAGAGAGATAGTAGATTAGTTAATTTGTTTAGTAGTTAGTTAATTAGATTAGTTTATTTGTTAGTTAGTTTTATTGTTAGTTAGTTTAGTTTGTTTTATTTAGTTGTAGTTAGATTAGTTAGTTTAGATTAGTTTTCTTTTTGTTTTATTAGGACCTTAGATCGGCTAATGGAGCCGCTAAACCTGTCAGGGTGGTTCATTCCAAACGGCTTGGGTTATTAGACAACCCCGGACCGGTTCCACTCTCTCAGTTGACGGACGGTCGATTTCGCCCGTCAACAAATGGCGCTAGAAGGAGGACCGACTGACAAGTTGTCCTTGTAGGAGCCTTTATTTTTAATGTATTCGATTTTCCCCATGGCTCCCCAAACCACTATGTTGGAACGTGCTTTCAACTTCTCATTACCCGATGTTCCCAACGAGACAGTCTCATGCTTGTCCAAACTCACCTTTGATGGTGAAGGAAAATTATCTGCTAAAGACCACCTTAACAAGTTTTGGTGCAAATGCATCAAACATGACATCTCAGATTTAGGATTTTTATGCAGACTATTTTCTTTTACTTTTAGAGGTCGGATCAAACATTGGTTTGAATCCTTTCCGGCATGTCACATTTTTTATTGGTTTCAATTTGTAGATGAGTTTCTAGATGCTTTTGAATTTTATGATTTTGATCAATTATGTGAAGAATTTCATACTGCGCTAATCAATGATGATTCATCTTTAGAAGACTTTTTGACAAGAGTCTATCATATCCTCTATAAATTTAATCTTGATGGCATGTCATTGGCATTAAAACTCTTCTACGATGCTTCCATCCCTTCCATTCAGTCATGTTCAATCACGAACGAAGAACTAATTGCAAATCCTATCACTCAATTGAAAGAACAATCTTCTTCGCAAGAAGAGAAAAATTATTTCGATAATGTTGAACAAGCTAGGGAGGTAGAATCTATTGATCAAGCTCTTATTGACAACCAAATTGGTTTTTCCTTTGAATCATTGTATTTTCAGTCTTCGAATAGTATGGAAGAAGATTCATTTCTGGCTCAAGGTCAATATCCTCATTCTTTTGACTCTTGCTCTAATCAACCTTTGAAATCAGTCTTTGAAGAACACTTAAGTAACGAAAATCTTCTTGAATGTTCTATTACTCCCATGAAACTGATTAGAGAAGAAGTTACACAACTAGAAGAAGAAACCTTAAACCTTCATCTTCAAAATGCACTTTGTTCACAGGAAAGACTAGATGCTTGTCACATAAATTTTGAATTATCTATCACACAAAAGGCAAATCTAGATGATCATATTATGTTGAGGAATTCATCACCAAAACAGAGTCAGAGTCTTAAAGAAAGTGAAGTGAATTGTCTTGAGAATACCATTGCTGAGTATCATAGTTCAAGAGACTCTTTTCATCTGCTTATTTCTAATTCCTTTTACTCTTTATATCCTGATCTCTTCCTAGACTCAGTTGGACTTGACACCCTACCTACAACATACTACTCTTTTCCGCCACAATCATATTCTTTCGATATGCTAAATTTTGGCGAAATTAATTCCGACCATAACATTGATAAAACTGGATTTGACTCTTGTTCACTTTCACCACTCATATGGGAAGAGGACATGTTGCGAGATGATTTTACACAGTTTATTGTTGAAAAAGACAATGCATTATATTTTATGGATATCAAACATTCTAAGTTTCATACTCGTTCTTTGCTTAGCTCGAATCTTAATGTTGATGCTTCACATTTTGAAATGATCAATCGCATCGAAGGAAACATTCAAACCAATGATCTAATCGATTGCATGAATCCTCCTATGATGAGATTTCCATTGATATATTCGTTTCATCAAAGTCATGGTTTGCATCCCCATTTTTGTGACAGGATCTTAGAGTGGCTTGAATATTCATATATGAAAAAATTTCACAATAAAGACAAAGTTGAGCTCGCTTTCTTTTTACCCAAGTATCTTGGAAGTAGGCGTGACATATTTATTTTAGATCCTCCATGTGAATAAATTAATGAGTACTTAGAGAATTGTCAGGAGGATGGGGCATTTCAACCTCGAGTGATGGTTATTCCATTTCCTCGTCATCCTGAAAAATTTTTCAAAACTACTTACACTCGCCTATGCCATTATGACCCTTATCATGACAAGATTGTGCAATGGCTGGAGGATTCGTACAACAAGAATATCCGAGGAAATGGTGAGATCATGCTTACTTTGTTTTTAGATGTTGATTATGAAGGTAAGCGTGATATGTTTCTGTCATTTGTTGATATATTACCATTATTTTTAATAATGCTTGATCTTGTTTTGATTGCAGGATTGGAGTCACTACGATGGCTACATTGGAAGCATGACTTTACTTAGTATTTTTGATTTGTTTAATAGTTAGGGTAGGTTTAGGAATAGGTTTTCTTGTAGTTCTATTTCTCACTGTTTCTCTTTGTAATAATGCAGTCATGAACGCAAGTGGACGCACCACGAGAACCATAATACGACTGTTGTCAGGGAAGTCCTCTTGACCCTTTTTCTCTTTACTTCTAGTTGAACGTTTATTTTCAAAAACGTAGTATCATCATGAAAATCTTGAATGGAAAGTAAAGAGATAAATAAATCTAAATCAACCCTGACCCTAGGTACCACGAGTAAGACTGCTTTCTTATCAATAGGATTTTCCATTTCTTCCTTTAGTTTTCCCAAGGGATTTGTTGCATGAGATTTTCAGAAGCACCTTTTGTACATATTTTGTTTTTTGTTTTTCTTGTTTGGATTTCTTTGCTTTCCGATTTTTTCTTCGCTGGTGTGTTTTGATTTCTCCCTTATGCTTACCAGTTTTTGTTTTTTGAAAAATACACATACCTGTACACTGATCTATTCAGACAAAGACGACAGAAAATTTCTTCGCTAAAATAACTTCTGAGAAATTTGTACAAACATCAATGGCATATTGTTGAAGTTTATCTCTGTATTGGAAGAGTCTGTTGTTTGAAAGAAGTTAACTGATTTCGATCTCTGAGTAAATATTTCCATGATCATCTATTATCTTTTTACGTTGTCCCTATTCCGTAAAGGAATGACTCAAAAGATGTATCCCTGTCTTAGGAAGTCTTTTTTTGTAAATAAAACATCTCTGGATCTAAATAAAGGACAATGCTAAAAAATCTGATGAGGTCTAAAAAAATATGTTAAAATATCATGATTTTCAATGTCACCCCCCTCAACTATGTATCTTTGAAAAACAAAGAAAAATAAATCAATAAACGAGCTGTGGGAAGTGCTTGTAAACTCGTCGGGATGCTGAACCAGTCTGCTAGCAGCGGGTAAATGCATGCATGACGCCAAGACAACTTCATCGGGGTACTGAACAGGCCCGCTGGCAGTGAAGCAATGTTGGGTATATGAAAATTTGCAAATAAGAAACCTCTTAATGTCCTTTATTCTGATCTGGAACTTCTTGATAGGATACAAATGTCAGAGTGGGTTAAATAGAAACTCTGTCGAGGCTATGGACGCCTGCTGGAAGCAGTGGCTATGCCAACAGTATTGGATATTTTATCTTTAATATCGTGACTTTTTGATCTTAAGACTGTTATTGGTTTTCATCTTTTGAAACATTGCTGGAAAAAATGATTTACGATGATGTTTGTATAATTTTTTGGTTGTTATTTTTGAGTTGAAATTATCTTTGTTGTCTTAATCTGAATTTGTACCTTTTGCAGAGATAACTGCTTCTTCCAGTGTGTCGCCATTGTTGGCAGCCAATTCACTTTTTTCTATTATCCTATAAGCTTCCTACACCTATGTCTTCTAAACATCAAGTTTTTCGTCGCATTTTTCAAATAGACGACACTTTCATTTCTTGCAACATTTACACATTTATCTTCGTTAATTTTTCACGACTGTAAGCGTGAAAACTTCTCCTTTCGAAGTTGTTTTTCGATCATTATCTGAACTATGGATATTTCTTTTGTCATTATGCCTATTGAGCTTACCTTTTATTGATCATTATATGACTGGCAATATCCTTTGATCAGTTCTCATACTTCGATTGATTGTATAACTTGGTTTTATTGAAGGCATTTAGCCTTTGGATTTGCACTTCATGTGGCTTGCCTGATCATTGATTATATGAAAATGCATAGGGGTTTTGATTAAATTTTATATATATATATATGATATGATCCTTATGTTAATCTTTTTATAATTTTTGGCTTGTCAACTATTATGAATATCGTTTGGCACCTTGGTTAAAACTTTTGATTATATACATTGGCGCATAGTTGATTTCGGGTTTTGATTTATATGTCGGATATGGTACAACATTTGCATGCACTAGTATACACCTTTGATTTTATTGGTTGTACACATGACTTAATGGTTGAACTATTATTATGGAGTGAACAGCTATGAAATTTGGTGGTTGTACTTGGATAATGAATATTATGCATGGCAGACTCCACCACCTTCGCATGCGCGCATTTATGCTTACTCCTTTTTGACTCGTTCATTGTTGTTGGTTCGGGTAGCTCTGTTACTGTGTGTGTTGGTGAATTCGAACCCTTCCCTTACCATGCATTCGGCTCCATGGCCCCAGTCATGCGAGTTGAACCCAATGGAAACCAGGCCCTGTTAATGTTTGACAATGCCCGCCAAGATTTGGCAAACAGTGGATGGCTTACCTTCGTGAAACGATTTGAGGGTTTTAACCTTTGTGTAGCCTGACAGTCTGCCATGACTTTCGATGGTTGTCGAGCCAAGGTCGGAGATATGTAGTTAGAGATTGATGAGTAGTTTATCAGCTCAGCTACGGGGTTACCTACCTTGGGACAGCGTTGGTTTAAGAACTGCAAGGTCGAGGAAGTGTCGTGGACATTGTTGTTTCAATCGTGCAAAATCACCTCCTGTGATAGAGGTATGCCCGTAACTATGCTTAAACAATGATGGCACGATTTATTAATGCTAATCAAGTAGTTTTTGACCTGTGAAGGTCGATACGAGCTTGTGTTCCTCTACCACCTACGTCTATTGATGATTTTTATAGGGTATCCTCTAAACATGTCGTTCTATTTTCATCGGAGCTTGTAGAAGATGTCAAAAAAAAATATAAAAGGCACAAGGCTGACAACAGCCTGTTTCATCATGGGCTTATTAAGCTCATCGTTTTTTATCATTTGAGTTTGCTTGGTGACAATTGGAAGGCCTTCATCGCCCGTAATGGCTTTGAAGACACCGACACTGTACAGATTGATAAATTTGTGGTAGTTGAAACCAAGGATGTACCCCCGGTGCCCTACCATGTCCTACTGCCTAAACCCTTGGCCAACCCTCCTATCGACTTACCCAACACTGTAACTAAGAGTGCATAGGCCATTACAAAGCCTATGAGCAAAAATCTCAAGGCAAACCTTGCTGCAAATGCCAAAGGGAAAAAGAATGCACGTTTGATTTCACGGATGGCAAGGAACAAGCCAAAACCCCCTGTTGAGCCAAACCCTATCGTTTTGAGTGAGGACTCTGATTCAGAAGTGGAGCATTTATTGGCCAGTGAATACCCCTACTCGCAAGGTTTGTGTCATGAACCCCCTTATTATTTTGTATCAAACCTACCCCCTTGCCTAAAGGATGACCCTAACTACCCGGGTATTGAATTGCCTCGTGAAACCCTCAGTCATTTCGCCAAACCCTTGCCTGCTTTGTCTAAACCCACACAGTCACCCTGTGATCAAGGAAATTCATGGTTAGAACGATATTATATTGATGTTCCGATACTCTAATCAAGGATTCAATCATTGGAAGACCAGATTGCAGTTCTAACCAGTCAAAAGGCCAAGCTCCAAACGATAGATAAAAAGCAAAAGACAATTGGCTCCATCCTGTTCAAAAAAGTGGAATCAGCCATGACTGTTGTGAATTCCAAGCTGGTATAAGCAAGCAGCCTCGTCGCTACACAGGTGAATTCAAAATTGCATGGGATTTCATGGACAGTTTAGAGGATATTTGGATGTTTTAGTTTCATTTTAATTTCCTAGTTTAGGCAATTTTGGGATATCTCCCAGATTTCATGTAAATAGTTTTATAACTTCCACAGAGAGGTTTTACCCTGTGGAAAACCTTTAAATACTTATTATTTTTGTAATAATGATCATCCTCATTCGTGGGAGAACAAGGATATGGAATTTTAATACAGACTGAGACAGAAATTGATGTTCTGCTACAACTTTAGCTTTTCATAATATCAATATTTGGTTTCATGTTTATGTGTATCAATTTGCATTTGGTTAATGACTACTTTAGCTATCTTAGTATTTTGCAAATGATATGATTTAATCAATATAATCCATATCTGATTTCTTCCAGTATTTAAAAACATAGCAATTACTTGATTTAGTTTGTGAATGACAGATTTCTCTTCTTCATCAATTGAATTTTTAAGTATAAGTTTTTGCATAACAGGTTTACCTAATTGTAGAGATTTATAAATCCTATAATTGTTATGATTTTTTATGTCTTGTTTGTCCTGTAAACAAACTTAAAGAGCATCATAGCTATCGTTTACGAGAAGCTTCTGGATTATTCGGTGCAAGTTTCCTTCCTCCGATCTGCTTGAACAGTCATCATACACAGGACAAATCTGGAGTGTTTCCAGGTCTATTTTTTTTGTTTATTTGTTTAGTATATTTGTTAGTATTTTAGTTAGATATATGTGTAGTTAGTATATTAGATTGTTTAATTTCAGTAAGTTTTATTTCTTGTAATAAAATTATAAAATCAACAAAAAATACCTTTATCTGTCTTAGGGCAGACTGCAAATGAATTTTTCAGGTTTTATTTAAATCTGTATTTTGTAGACATTGTACATTTTGTAAATAAGTTATATTTCAGATAGCATTTAGTATAGTATTAGTTAGTAGTTAGTATATATAGAGATAGTAGATTAGTTAATTTGTTTAGTAGTTAGTTTAATTAGATTAGTTTATTTGTTAGTTAGTTTTATTGTTAGTTAGTTTAGTTTATTTTATTTAGTTGTAGTTAGATTAGTTAGTTTAGATTAGTTTTGTTTTTGTTTTATTAGGACCTTAGATCGTCTAACGAAGCCGCTAAACCTATCAAGGTGGTTCATTCCAAACGGATTGGGTTATTAGACAACCCCGGACCGGTTCCACTCTCTCAGTTGACGGACGGTCAATTTTTCCCGTCAACACCATTGTATGGCGTTGATAATGCCTCGGGATATCGTTGGTGGAGGCATCTGGGATGTTCACCATGAGCCCCTCTAGGTTCTGCTCTAGGATCTCGTAGTCAGCAAAAAATACTCCTGCTATGTCAACTCTCTCACATCACCTCTGGATGGGGGATTAACCTGGAGGTCGGTTAGGTCCCATGTCTACATCATCAAAGGTCATTTGATCAGTCATCGGATAAACAACATATAAAAACATTTTATATTAAAAAATGACAAAAACATCATAAAAAAAAATGTCTTTCTTACCTATGTTCCCCCATTGGGAACCTTCAGGAAGAACCAGGTTAGGATCTCCACAGAATTCTAGTCCAGCATAAGCATAGTCGTCGACCATAAGCATCTAGGTCCTCAACCAGTCAAAGAAAACATCATTATACTTAATGATAAGACCAACCACATGTCATGCCATGAGATCGACCCACCTCTTCATTCTTGAATTCTGTGGGGTAGGTATACCCCACTCTACCTGCAAGCGTAAAGATGGGACCCTCTCCAGGAAGAAGGACACAAAAATCGAACTATATCTAGACTGTCTCAACTCACCACTCCTTCACTTAGTCAATTGTTTTTTCATGCTTCTGAGAAGCCCATCACACCAGTTGAAAACTAGGGGCTCCATACATTCCAACACATACTGGAAATAGATCTGAAGAGCCATATGGGGAGCTACACTCCCTTCCATGTGTGTGATGGTGTAGAGGATGGTTCGTAGAGGCAAGTCTCAGACATCTCTTATAGTGAATTTTCCTCTATGCTTATGAGTACCTAGCATGCAATGTGCACTAATATAGTGGCTCATAGGCTCGCCACCTCCCCTGCTACCTGTAAGAATAGCTTGGGACCCACAGTGATATAACCTGGTCAAGAAGTAGATATCCTTGATATCTATTATAAGAATGTGATCTCCCATATGGAATTCATGTTCATTCACATCCTACATGTGAACTAGGTATTCAAGTAGCCTCAGTTGGTCCCTCATGCCCTGGATCTTAAAGAATTTTAATAGTCCACACTGTCGGAGGGAATTTATTGCTCCCAAGCCATTCCCGACAAAATACTCTTCCTCTTTGTTCTCTCTCTCTCTCACCATTCCACCATTCTTACCATAGAAAACCTACAATGGAACATAAAAGAGAGATTAGCATATTTATCTCCTCCCTGGAAACTTTTATTGGAAAATACATCTCAAAAAAAAATTTGAATTGTGCATGTCACATGCTTGGGCATCCGTAAAGTGTGGAGTCGCCACAGGCTAGTGTTAAGGCCACCTGTGATGAACCGAGGCCATCGCAGGGCTCAATATAGGGAGCCTTCAATGACCTTCATGCATAGGTACCCTTGAAAACTTAACTCAAAAAGTCATTTTTAAACAACAAAAAGAAAATTTTGATCCATGAAAAGTTGAAAGAGATGAAAATTACATGTTCTGCGGAGACTATTCGTCGAATGATCAACCGTGCCTTCCACAATCCGCAGTGTAAAATCAAGGTAAATAAGGGGTTTTGGAACAAGGTTTGGGTGAAATAACAAATGGTATAGTGAAATAAATTTTTGCCCATTTTTATGGACTTTTTCATTTTTTCATTTATATTTTATATTATTTTATATATTTCACCTAAATCCTAAAGTCCTAACGATGTTGCAAGTGTTTGATATTTGCGGATGAAAAATCTAGGAGTGAAAAATTGAACAAGGATACACCTTTTTGGTTTCCTTTTATACATTTGTTTCATGTACAAATTATTTTAGGGTTTTTCAGAAAAAACTTCAAGCTTAGTTTTTGTCCTTTCTCATGCTAGTAAATCAATGAGAATGTAACCGAGTACACTTTTATCACTTTTTCAGACTCGTAATGGTAACACAAAAAATGAAACATATGGAGTATCCTTTAAGCTCTTTTCACGCTCCGTAAAAACGAAAAGATTGTCGAGCGATCTTGTTATTTTCATGCTCGTTAAAGTATTTGAAGAAAATGTATGTTGGGTGGTAGTTTATGTTAAGCCCTAATATTGGCTCATTACCCCTTAATTGGGGCATATTACATTAGTAATGTTATTTTATTTATGTCGGATTTATTCCATTAGTTGTAATTATACCTCCTAGTCTCCTATATATACCAAGGAGACATTGTCATTTGGAGTCATTTTGTACTTGAACATTTATGTGGGGTAAAAGGAGGTTTCCCCCTCGAAGAGGCTTATTATCTAAAATTATCTCTTTTTCAAGGCGTTGAGTACTTATTCTGAGGTTTTTCTATGCTATATTAATATTTGGTTCTTAACATATGGTATAAGAGCTCAAGGTCTTGGGGTTTCGCTACATCTAAGACACCTTAGAATTTTCCCTGTAACTTTTTTTCTACAACGTTTCAAAAGAAACATATTGGAGGATATTTAGTAGATGGATCAGGGTACATTGGGTTAAAATTTCATCTCCTGGGACCTTATACTTTCGGAGATAAATCCTATGCAAGATAGGGTTCTAGAATCATCCTGAACTAAGTCATTGCGTAATTTTTGCTATAAAAAAAAATTTGTAACGTTTCAGACCCTAAAATCCAAAGGATATTCACAGAAACTAGTAAGGTATCTATGGTAAATATTTCAGCTTCTGGGTCATCTTACATTTGTAGATACACCCTGTGGAAGATAGGGTATCTAACTATTCCTATTGACTAGTCTCAAGAAGGTGTTCCAGGTAAAACAATCATAACTTATTCCTAGAGTGTCCAAATTGAGTGAGACTGGTTTCATTTTATAGTGGACAGTTTGTAGTATTTCAGGTATGAGTTTCAGAATTTAATATCAATTATATTGTGTGGGGAACACTTTACAAGTGAGATCTCCTGGAAAGGCCAAAAATCAGCAAGTTGTTGGGAAGTTACCGTAAATTCCACTTGCCACATACAATTTTGATTAGACCTGTGGCATTGCAGAGAAGAAATATCAAAGAACTACATAAAATAAAGTTTCATACCCAAAAGGGCCGAAACTTGGGAGATACAATAGAAGAAAGATTGTCTAGCAAAACCACTTCAAAATCAAGGTTCAAAAGTGATACTTGGCCAACATGCCACCCAAAAAGGGAACTTCTACACCAGATAAGCCTCCATACAATCCTACTTGGACTCTTGAAGAAGGTGAAGAAATGCGTAGGGACATAAATGATTTACAAAAGAAGATAGTAACAAAAGATGATCTACAAGAGATGGAAGGTCAGTTGGAGGCAATAAATACTAAGATGGATGGTTTAAAAGAGGAGATCATGGAAGTATTGAAAAATTTTGTAACAGAGAAGACACCTAAAAGTGAAAATGCATCCCATGAAATTCATGATGATGACACAAGGAAGGTGAATCAAGAATGGAGAAACTCCAACTTTGGGTTGAAGACCAACCATGTTCCTAATATTGATATGAGGAATTTTGATGGCAATGACCCAATCACATGGATACTTCAGATGGAGCAATTATTTAATCTACATAATGTGCCACATACACAAAAGGTATGAATTTCTTCTTTATATTTAGAACCCAATCAATTTGTATGGTATCAATGGCTTTGTTCTCGCAAATCACTCGTCACCTGGACAATTTTCATGGAATAAATGATAGCACACTATGAGGATACAAGGAGCAATACCTTCTTTAGCCAATTGATAAATCTCAAGCAAAAGGTTGAGTTACCGAGCACATTGAGAACTTCCAAAGATTTAATATAAAGGTAACAGATATTCCATATGAGCACTTGATTGATGTATTCATAGGAAATTTAAAGGATAACATTCAACATGAGGTTCACCTTTGGGAACCCAAATCATTGGAGAATACATTTAAGGTGGCAAGAAATGTTGAAAGTAAAAATATGGCTATGGCTACTAGAAGGACCAATCCTAACATCTATAGAGAGAACA
>ML804935.1:344508-358418 GCA_009831015.1 Picea engelmannii | reverse complement strand
TTTTCTCTCTTTGGACTCATTAAAAAAAGATCGAAAGACCCATATGGGACCGAACCACTCCTTCTTAGGGTTCATTAAACATACTCCGAGGGACTCATCCAAAGGATGAGCTTACATCAACAAGCATATGTTATCCTCCTCAAGATTGTGTAAAAATAAAGAGGTACTCGCCAGAAATGGTGTGGGGGAATTGGGAAAGAAATATGTCTCTATATCCATGTGAGTGGCAGTAATAGTCGCTCTTGAACATGACACCCCCCTTCATCATTGTATCCAAGTTGGGAAAGACATTTGTCTCTCGTTTGACCATCCACATGTCCATATGTTGGGTCCTCCTTGAGTCGATGTTTCCAAGACCATTGTCGTGTCATTCATATGTTTAAGAGAATTCCATATTTAATAAGCCTCCTATTGATTCAGCCATTTGCAGTTATAAATATTCTACCATGTCAACCTTCCTTGTTTCAATTTCAAATCACTTCATGCTCTTATCTACCTCAAATCTGTTACTCATTTTGTGTCATTGATGGGGGATATGTCAAGGCCCTCCTGTGATGATTATTTTCCTTTCGAATTCAACTCATTATCTAGGAACGAGACTTAGAAATCATTTAGTACCTTAGAGCCTGCATGCCTCAATGGCAAGTCTCTTCGCTTTCGATATTGGGTTCACATCATTGACCCCTGATTGGGATATTCCATCGATTGTTTGACTTCAAGTCATTTATTCACATTCGTTAGATTGTACTGGGGTACCTTGGGAGTCATTGACATCACTGGTGATTTCTCTCTCACTTTTTAATGGTTTTCATTAATGACCGGTAATCAAATGGTTTCCACCATGTTCGACTTCAGCACCTATAATTGCATGGTTAGATTTGTACTTAAGGACAATGGAAATGAAGACCCTAGATCATCCCATTTTGTTCTAGGTTGTGATGGAGTATTCATGATTTGTATTGACACATACATCCACTTTGTATGTCTCATGGCTATGTCCAGATTTGAATTCTTTAGAGCATAGATCCATAGTGTATTCTTGGTGGCTATGTCGATTCACAGTGACATGGATCCACAGTGTATATTTAGTGGCCATGATTCATTTGATATTTTGTAATCTGAGTATGGGAATGCCTAGCTCAGACAATAGTATATTATTATGTTGATGCTTGATTGTTTGCAGGTTCCCGATCAGTGCGATCCTTGTTTCCGACACACACATTCTACAAAGTATTTCAGCTATCATGAGTTCCAACCTCATACTTTGGGGGGAATTATGTTACACTTTATTTTGGTCACCCCAGTGATCTATTGACAACATGTGTTCATGTTCCCAAAAATATTTGTTCTTCATGAGGAAAGTGACTGACTTTCTCTTCTCAAAAACCCCATTAAGGAAGGTCGTTGCATGTTGCACTATACACAGGGTCCGACGATGTTTGATCGTCGCCCCTTGCCCTAAATCTAGGTTGTGACGTCTCTGCATGTTGCTCTACAACTAGGGTGCGACGATGTCAAAAGACTAAGAAAAGGTCAAGTTTCACGAAATTTCTAGAAGGGGATCTTCTAGAAGATGAGGTGGAATCTATATGGTTGGAATATTACTCACTTCTCTGATTTGGTGGAATCATCCTAATCTCTTTAACCATCTCTCTTTCCCTTACATAAACAGGGATTTCTCATGGAAAAGGCTAAGGTTAATGAAGTTTGAATAGGATAAGATTGTATGGAGGGTTCTGCATTGGATCATTCTTGAGAGCCTCATTTCAGTTCTTCAAGTCATTGTGGATCTTCTTCATTCAAGATTAGAGAAAGTATGTGTGTTGGAGCAAAGGATCATCGGAAGGGGACCTTGCAACATCAAGGCTTTGGTTGTAATATCCACTTTCACTTAAATATAATAACATTGATATGTTTCTTTCCCATAAAACACGTCTTGTTTTATTGTATGATTCCTTGATCACATACATAGGTTCTCGTTGAGTATATTATTGCTTTCACTTTGGTTGGATTGTGTTCCCTTGCAGATTCAATATCATAGGAGCACTGGAGTGGAGCTAGGATGACAACAACAATAGGAAGTGATATTTAAACGGTATGTTGCCTATCTCTTTTTAAATAGTAAACTCAATGATTAGAGCTTAGGGAAAGCATCATATTTTGTTTTGTTTTGTTCTAGATATAGGTGGATCTAGGGAGATCTGTTTATGTCTGCATTTACTGATAAGTCCCATAACACTCCTTCACATCCTAAACATTTTATGGGCTACTGTCTTGGCCTTTTTCCCAAGGAATATGTCATTTTCTAATCGCCTTGAGATGGATGCCCTTTCTTATGTGCTTGAGAACTATTCCTTATAAAAGGTGGCTTAAATTATTTCTTCCTTTGATCAATGTTTCCTTTCTTCTTGTCATCCCAAGCCTTTTGAAAATCCAAGCTTCCTTTTTTATGATCATATAAACACTTAGCCTTTCTTATGGATTCCTCTAAATTTTTAGGCTCATCAAACTAAATTTTATCCTCGTAGAAGGATGGAAATCGACTCAAGAACCTCTGAATTTTGAATTTCTCATCCCTAATGAAGCTCACATACCTAATAAGTTCTAAGAAATTTATCTCATATTCATCCATAGTCATGTTCCCAAGTTTGAGTTCAAATAACTCTTGCATCTTCTTGTCAGAATCTTTCTCTAAAAAGTATTGCTACTGAAATTTTTTCTTGAATCGCTTCCAAGAAATTATCTTCTCGTTAAGGTGCTTAACTTGGTTCAGTCGATCCCACCACATAGATTATTTTTCTTGAAGGTGGTAGGCTACAATTCTGGCTTCTGCATTTGATGATTAATTATGCAACTGGAAATATTTCCTCTTTCCCAACAACCATACTTATACATCTTCTTCTTTCTTGTTTTCTCCATCGTCTTGATTTTTCTCAGCTCCCCTTGCAAGCTATCTGACCCATGTCTCCTTCTCTATTGTCTTACAAGAGAAATACTTGGGTTGATTGTTTACCTTGAATGTGCATATGCTCTTCTGTGTGAGTGCCATGGGGAATGATGATGTTGGTGCCTTCTAATGCTCCTTGACCATCTAGATCCTCCATGATCATATCTCCTATCATGAGATCTAGATGTTTCCACTTTCCTTGCATCAAGAACTTCCTACTTTGTGCCCAAATATTTGTTGAGTTGTTTCTGCAGCATATTCATTCTTTTTAATATTTTCTCTTGGGATTTCATGATATTTTCATTATCGACCCTATAACTCTACACTTCTCTTTAAAAGTTTCTCCTAGTTACATGCTCCTTCTTGTCTCTTATTCCATTAGATTGTGTCTCAGTATTATCCATGCTGACATACAGACCTATGATCTCTTATTTATGGCTATAAGACTCTTTTGCATCATCTATATCTCTATTTCTCGTATAGGGACTATAGTCTTCTTTCTGTATCTCTAATTCTACAATAATATGCATATAATTGTTGTTAGAATTAAAAATATTGCGAAAAAATTGATTAATTAGATTATAGGTTATTCTTCACATCAATTTATGAATAAAAAAATGCACCAAATCAAAATATGACTCCTTAAACACATTATTCTTCGAAACAACTCTCCAACAACTGTACTCATGCCTCATTCTAAGTTTTGAGAAAAAAGTTACAATATCCATATGCTCCAATTTCCACTCTTTTACTGCTACATAATTATTTTATTACTTTCTGGAAATATTTTAGCACCCAATTCAAAATTCTAGGTAAAAATGTGTCTTCTCCTCCTCAATACCTTTCCAATGACTATTTGTTTTCTCAAATATGAGCTATGATATGAAAGTTATGGCTAAAAATGTTTTTGAATGTTTTTCCCTTTTTATCCTTGTGTGCTAACGGTGTCTTATTTCTCCTCCTATACATTTTCACATACCTAGATCCCAAATATAGCTCCATGTCTATCTTCTATGGATCATAATACTTCCATAGACTACTCCTGTGCCTCAAATGGACTTATGAACAAGGAATTATTCCCTCTTGAAGTAAACTAGCGTCAAAATTTTACCTTAACTATTTCAGTTCTAACTTTCTCATACGAGCTCTATTTTGCACTCGAAGTAGGTCATTGGATCTCTGAGTTCTTTTATTTGAGATGCACTCTATTTACCTGGATTTTTATTTCCTAAAAACATCATTTAGGGCATCAAAATTTCCTCACAAGTTCATGACATTCAAAAACTCAAAAAATCATAGAAACTTCATTTCTTTATTGTTATATCAACCTTTAAATCTGAGTTCTTGATCTTAAAATCGGGTGAAATATCAGTCATCGATCTTCCCTAGATTCCTAGACTGTCGAATCGACCATCAACCATCGACCCATTTCCTTTGGAAATTGGTTGTGGCAAACCTATGAACAAGTCAAATTGACCATCAGCTATCAACCATCGACAATTTTCATTGGCGGATGAAACTCCTTGTCAATTTGATCGACCTGAATATTGGCCCATCGGTCATTCCTGTTAACCAACGATAAAAATTCTCTAATTCGACCAACCTGACCATCGATCGTCATCCACTTATTGGATGATGTGGTGACTATTGACGTGGCATGACACGTGGATGTTAATGTTGCATGGCATGTCATCCTGAGGTGTTAACTTGGATGATGTGTCATGACATGTCATCCTCCTCTTTTCTCCATCAATCATTAACCATTTCTCTTGGATGACCTAAACACCTTGTTGAAATCAATTGACACCCCACCATCTACCCATCAATCATCAACCATTCATCTTGCTTAATCAAAATACTTTGTTGAATTCAGCCAACGCCCAACCATCAACCATTTCTCTTTCTCATTCAAAACACGTCTCTCAATTTGGCCGACACTCGACTATCGACCCATAGGCCATCGACGATTTTTGTGGGTGACCAAACACTTTAGCAATATGGTCGACCCGACCATCGACCATCATCCTTAGAATATTTCCTTTGGCAAACTCCAACACTTAGAAAATTTGTTATCACTCTCTGATTGATCTGGACTGTCAATATCCCAATCGAAATAATCTGATCCATTGATTCGTCGAAATTTTCCCAACTCTACCGATGAACCCTAGCTATTTATCAACCCCAACCTCCAAACGACTAAAAATGAATATGGATTGTTGACTTGATCTATTTTTGAAATAATTGAAAAATGAATCTTGATCATCGATTTGATCCTTTTTCTAAATGGATGAAAACAAATTCTGGTCGTTGATCGATCAGACCTTATCAACCTCAGAAATCCTTATAAATTTTTAAGTTCATGAAAATGAATCTAGGTCATCGATCTCAAAATTAGACACGATCTCGATTGTCAATTCGTTGAACTCTCCGAGCTTTGTCTACCTCCATTAAAACACAAAATGTGACCTTGCAGGTTGAATTTAACTCAGCAATCCGAACGATTGATGCCATTAAACATCTCAGATAGTTCTGGGCAATTCAAAACTATAATTTTCACACGAATTTGGGGATTTTTGTTATGATTCTTCATCATTTTTCCCTAATTCACTCAGACCAAGGTCTGTAACAACAAATTTTCCCAAATTCACACTAGTTGTTGGTCCATAGGGGTCCAATATTAAACTTAAGCTATGATACCACTATGTAACGTACCCAACCCCTCGCTAGGCATTGTCACTTGAGAAAATGACTTAATGAAACTTTATGATACCAAATCTATATGCGGAAATAAAACATAGCATGACATTCAAACTCATGCAGTAGTCCAAACTAATTAAAAACGTAATTGCAATTTCTTAACTATGCATGGCAACAAGTAAATAACACACAACACCATTCAACCTTAAAATAGAGACTTGAATGCATCTTTCGTCTCACAACAAGCAATCATAACCAATTATATCTCGGAGTGAATTGCACAACAACTACATTAACATTATACATGAGTAAACACAACAAATAGAACATTGATCTTATAAAATGTGCAACCCATTTCAAAGGATGGACGTTCCTCCCAACTATAGGCTTATTTCTCCATATCTTAACAACAATCCACCCCTGATCTGGGGATATGAATCCACAAGAGATGGTCATGGTTCATAAGGCTAGCTAATGTCCCCCTCTCAACAATCAATTCTCACAGCAAATTCTAGTCCACCATCTCTCTTCCCCTCAAGATGCACAACCCAAGGGATTGAATCACCCTTCACTACTCTCAATCCCTCAGGCCTTTCCACTCCCCTCCATGGATTCCAACACAGGTTGGATAGGAAATTTACTTGCTAGGACCTCAAGAATTCTAAAACTACAAACACAAATTTTCCCAACAACAAAATGCATGCTTCCTTGGAAAATTTTGAACAACACATTACACCCAGGCATGCAGCCTTTATCTCCATGAAATTTTCATCTTCAAATAGTTACTAAAATTTCCCACAATAACTACCTTCAATATTCAACACTCAAAACTCCATTCTTGACTAGAAAACCCCATGTAAAAAACAACTCTTTATGCAAAAAACGTGAATGTTCAATTTTGGTCCCCTTACCCATACAAATTTCCTCTCTTTCTCTTGTTTTCTTAACTTTCACCCTTCCCCAATATGATTGTACTCATCCCCCATGTAGCATCTCCATCCATGAGCTCGAAAATGCCACACAAATTTTCCAAACTACGATACCAATTTATTTCATGAAAATGCTCTGCATATGCACAGAACTATGCAGAATAATAATAAATAAACATAAACAATATTATACAGGAAAACCCATGTAGAAAACACATGAATAATTACACATCACATAAATCAAACACACAATAGACACTTATCTTTGGTAAAAATGTACACCAACTGCATGCAGATCTCAAACTTTCCTCCTAGCCTTAGACTCTATTACTCATAAACTAAGCAGCAGGTCACCCTCGATTTGGGGCTATAACTCCACCTGGGAAAAAAATCCTAAACCAAACTAAGGTCTCTCAGATAAAAACAAAAAACTTGGACTTAGGTACCAACTCTAGAATAAAAATTACAGTCCCTCATTCCCCACATGCCTTCCCCACCCCAAGAAGTGTGCCCCTTCTCTACTCAACATTCCTTCAGTTGCCCCTCTTCCCTTCCAAGGATTCATCAACATGTCAGAAAAAAAATTCTCAGAGCCCTATAGTTGCAGCTTGACACCTTGGGAATCAATTCCCAACAATTCTATCACCTGGAGAGAATGCTCACAGGCCTGACAAATTGCTTCTTCAATAACTCATGGGCCTCACAACACACCTATTTATCCCAATTCTCAGGTTAATGTTCTCCCATAGCTCCAAATATTTCCATTATGCGGGTAAAGATGATAGAAGCATGAAAGTATGAATGACAGAAGATTAGTTTATGTGAGAATGATGAAGAAATAATAAGAAATGAACTAAAATCCCCCAAACTTATGTGCATGTTCCCAACTTGATACTTGTCATGTTGGGAAGGACATGGGCTCCCCCACATGGACCACCACATGGTGATACATTCCCCTTAGAGACTTGGGATAAAATGAATATCCCATACTTTAGACTTTAGACTTTAGAAATATTAATAAAATATTCCTTTGGTCTTAAGCCCCTTTAGCTTAGCCCCTTTCCTAGACTCTTAGACCCCATTTCCTATTCTAGTGGAGTTTATCTCCCAATACTCTTTTGTCTATTTGGTATGCAACAATGATGTGTTTTCATTAAAATCTGAGTGTTATTACATTTTGAAAACTTAGGCTCCCTAGCCTTTTAACATCCAGTCTCTCCATTCTAATAACCACACAGGCATTGTGGCCTCAAAATACATATATACAAAGGAAATCTATCCCAAAATGTCTTGGCTCACCATCCTATATGTACATTTACATTTACATTATAATTGGGGTTTAGCCTAGGGGTATTACATTCCCCTCCCCCTTATTTATGAATTATCCTTAGTGCATTATATACACATGTACAATAACAAAATCAGCAAAAGGATGTGGGTACTCTTCTCGCATGGCATCCTCATGTTCCTAGGTTGTGTCCTCGGGACCTTAATAGGTCCATTGGACCTTTAACATTCCTATTTCTTGATTCTAGAGAAACTTGACTTTTTGATCCAATATGCACAACGATTGAACTAGGAATTCACTTTCTTGTTCCACCTAAATCACATTCCAATCAATGACATGATTAGCATTAGGTACATACTTTTTAAGAAAATATACATGAAATACATTATTAATACACATCGATGCAGGTAGTGCAATCATGTATGAAACATGACCAATGCACTCTAGGATTTCAAACGACCCACAATAACATATTTCCATCTTTGATCAGTTTCTCAACTTTAGGGAACTTCTCTTGGCCTTTACTTTCAAGAACACATGGTCACCCACTTTAAACTCTCTGTGATTTCTTCCTTTATCAGCATAAATTTTCCGTCTATCTTGGAAAGCCTTTAAATTCTATTTTATTTTAACCATCTACTTTTCCATTTCCCTGAGTAATTTTGGCCCAACCACTACTCTATTTGTTGGCTTGTCCCAACTTACCGGTCTGTTGCACTTTCTTCCATAAAGTGCTTCAAATAGGATTATCTTTATAGATTTGTGATACTCATTGTTATAAGAAAACTCAACCAAATGCAAATAATCTTCCCATTTTGATGGTTTATCCATCACATACATCCTTGTCATGTCCTCAATCCCATGGTTGACTCTCTTTGTTTTCCCATTTGACTTTGGATGATAGGTTGTGCTAAATTTTAAATTTGTCCCAAATCCTGTGAATAATCCTTTCAAAAAATTTGATGTAAATTTTGGATCTCTGTCAGATGCAATTGTCTTGGGCACACCATGTAACCTAGCAATTTTCCTCATATAAATATCAACAATTTTGTATTCTTTGTGGGTCAACTTTACTAGAATAAAGTGGGTGGATTTAGTAAGCTTATCCACCACTACCATGATGGAATCATGTTGTTTTGGGCAGCTTAGTGATGAAATCCATTTTTACAACTTCTCATTTCCACTCAGGAATGGGCAATGGTTGTAGCAAACCAGTTGGGCATCTGTGCTCAGCCCTGACTTTTTGACATTCCAAACACTTGACAATAAAATCATCCACTTCTTTCTTCATACCTAACTAATAATATTGTTTCTTAACAACTTCAATCGTCTTTTGGTATCGTGGGTGCCCAACATAAGCAACATTGTGCATTTCTTTTAATATCATATTTTTCAACTCCTGAAACTTTGGCACATAAAATTTGCCCCTGTAAATGAGGATTTCATCCTCTTTTAATTGAAAAACTTTATTTTTTTGTTGCAAAATACCTTGCTGCGATTTTTTTCTTTATTTCCACATAATGTTGATATGATTTTGCAGCATCTAAAATTTCGTCTTTCAAATCTAATTTGTACATGTTAATGGTTTTAGCATGCATCTCATGCAACCTCCTATTGAGTGCATCAACCATCTTGTTCTCTTTACCTTTGATATGATTTATATCAAAGTCATACTCACAGAGGAATTCTTACCATTTGTTTTTCCTTGCATTTAAAGTTGGTTATCCAAACAAATATTTCAGTCTGCTATGGTTTGTTCTCAACTTAAATCTTATTCCCATGAGGTAGTGCCTTCACATATTCAAGGCATACACTATGGATGCCAATTCTAAATCATGAGTAGCATAGTGGCTTTCATGCTCTTTTAATTTCCTTGATTCGTAACATACCACATGCCCATTCTGGCTAAGGACTCCCCCAAGTCCTTCTTTACAAGCATCCACACATATAGTGAAGTCTTCATTTAGATTAACAATCCTTATAATTGGTGCATTTGTCAATAAACTCTCCAAGTGTTGAAAACTCTTTTCACAGTCCAGAGTCCATTCAAATATCACACCCTTCTTTTGCAAGGATGTAATTGGGTGTGCAGTCCTTGAGAAGCATTCAATAAATATTCTATAGTAACCTTCAAGTCCCATGAATTATTTAACTTCCAAGACATTCCTTGGTGTTGGACATCCTTCAATGGATCTTATATTTTCCATATCCATTTCTATCCCTTCCTCTGATATGATATGGCCTAAATAATGAATTTGCCTCTGGTCAAATGAGCACTTGTTCAACCTTGCGTACAACTGATGTTCTCTCAATACTTGTAGCACCATCCTCAAGCGCTCCTCATGTTCCTCTTCGGTATTTGAATAAATAAGTATGTCATCCAAAAATACAATGACAAACTTATCTAAGTATTCTATGAAAATATCATCCATTAAACACATGAAGACAATTGGTGCATTTGAAACCCCAAATGGAAGAACTGTAAACCCATAATGGTCATACCTCATTTTGAAGGTATTCTTGTTGATATATTCTTATTTAATTCTTACCTAGTGATATTCGAATTTGAGGTCAATCTTGGAGAATATCTTTGGATCATTTAGCGGGTCAAAGAGGTCATCTATCCTTGGAAAATGATACTTGTTCTTCATAATCACCTTATTTAGTTGCCTGAATTCAATGAAAATCCTCAAGGTTCCATCATTTTTCTTCACAAATAATATTGGGGCACCTCAAGGTGACACACTTGGGTGTATATACCCCTTCTTCAGAATCTCTTCAAATTGTATTTGCAATTCCTTCAATTCTGGTGTACTCATCCTATAAGGAGTATTGGATATTGAGGTTTCTCTATGCATTAGATTGATACATAAATCAATATATGTCTTAGGTGGAAACCCCAGTATTTCTCTAAATACATATTCAAACTACTTTGGGACTACATAGTCTTCAATATTTGACACTTTATCCTTAGGTGCCTCCTCCATATGTGATGCAAATATTTGGCATCTTTTCTTGAAGTTTTTCTTCAACTGCAAGGTTGAAACTTCTGTGGCAGTTACAACCCTTGGAATACCTTGTAATGATCTCAAGTTTTGATCTTCATCCAAGCAAGTAAATACCTTATTATAATATTCTAGGATAGCATGGTGTTTGTCCAATCAATCCATACCAATGAGGAAATCATAGGATCCCAAAGGTATGATGTTCAAATCTGCCCTTCTACTTAGTCCATTCATGTTCATTGGGCATGCCTTAAGCATCTCATTAATTTTATTTTTTTCTCTTGTAGCTAGCTACACCAACCAATGTTTCCCAAGCTTGATTTTTGGAAATTGAAATCTTTCCACCATATTAGGATCTAGATAACTATGACTATCTAGATAACTAAATATAAATGGGTTGGTTGTTTATCATACCTTCTATTTCAATCATATGTGACTAAAACTCATATTACTTGTTATCCAAGGCTACGCAGATCCTAGGTACATTTGTTCTCGTGTCCTCCACTATATCAACTTATTGTACATTGTGAACAATCCTCAATTTTTCACCTCTATGAGGTAAATCTATGTACATATGATCTCCCTCACAACCCCAACATTTCATAGGTTGTTGCCTTGGTCTTTGCCCCATTGTTTTTGTCATTTTGGGCTCTTTAAAATTTGGTTGTACCTAAGTATTGTTTATGACGAATGGTGTTTATGTCTCCTTCTTCCTCTTCTCCATCTTGTTTTTATTCTTGTCTTCTCAAGCCTTTTGAAAAGTCGGTCTTCATCTATGCTAATGAGAGAGACATTTATCTCTCCTTATGGTTTTCTTTAATGTCTTGGGATCATCATACTGTATATTATAACTGATAAATGATGGAATCCCACTCATGTACCTCTAAATATTAACCTGTTCGTCTTTGATGAAGAAACATATTTCAACGGCTCTAAGAATCTCCATTCATACTCATCTATGGTCATACTCCCAAGATTGAGTTCAAAGAACTCCTTCATTTTCTTATCATAGTAATGTTTGGTTAAGTATTTGTTTTGAAAATATCTTTTGAATTCCCTCCAAGTAATGCTCTTCTCATCAATGTGTTTCAATTGCACAAACTGGTCCCACTACATTGATGTTTTTCCTTTAAGATGGTAGATGTAAATTCTCCCATCTGCCTATGAAGAGTAATTATTCAAATGAAAATACTTCCTCGTGCTCAACAACCAGGTCTCTGCATCCTCATCCTTCTTGTGCTCACCATCAAATGTAGGAGGCTTGCTTTTATTCATTTCTCCCTCTATCTCATCCAACCCATACCTCATATTATGCTTCCTGATAGGGGATGGGATTGAACTATTGTGTGTTCTCCTAGCTGAATTCCTTAGAGAGTGGTGATAATGCATGTCAACACTTCTCATTTTTCTTCTCTCATCATGAGACTTATGACTCCTTGATTTTCTTAAATCAGTGTTTTTATGCATATTCTTCTCTATTCTGTCCAAGCTCTGCATCAACTTGATGTTGAATCCTTATTGATACTCCTTGGCTTTGATAAGCCTCTCATTATTATCTTTATAACTTTGGACATCCTTTTTCAAAATTGTTATGGTCTCCACCAAGTTCATGCTTTATTCCTTGCTTTCTCCATGTCCATTTGAATTTGTACCCTCATTACCCATACTAACATGCATCCCTCTGATCTCATATTCATGATTGTAGGTTCTTTATGCATATTCCATTCTTCTAATCTCTATTTTGATTCTATTTTGATCAAATTTCTATTAACTCTACAAAATGTGCAGGTAACAATATTTGTTAGACTAAATAATTTATGAAATCTATAAATATTATGCACAATTTTGTTCCATGAGTGTATCAGAATATTTTCTTCTAATTCCTTATGAATTTAACTACCCAATTCATTTTTTTTGTGTGAATTTATGGAATCCTCTTTCCAATACCTTTCTAATGATTGTTTCCTTGCTCAATTATGAGTTTTGAGCAGAAAATTATGGTCATTTGAATTTACCCAAAACTCCTTCAACCACGTGCAAATTTTAACTATGCTTATGCATCCTTACACATGCTCCTTTGGACATTTGAAAGGATATCAAGTGGGTTCCTTCATGACAATATTTTGGACAATATGTCCAAGTTTCACCTTCATTTGGGTTCCAAACTATTAGATAACATGTTGAAGTTTCAGGCTAATTTATTTTCTTAGGCTTGAATGCTACAAGTACTTTCCATGTCATCATGTGCATTTTTAAGTGCCCATATTTTTTTTATTCCATATTTGTATTGTTTGTTTCAATATATTTCCATAAACAACTCTTGTGCACCAATCTGATTCTAGCACTGGAAGTTATGGCCCTCGGAAGTTAATTGGCTCTCAAATTTTACCTAACATTGTTTGGCCTGTAACTTCTTTATAATAGCTCTGTTTCATGAACAATTTACACCATTAGAAATATATCTTTGAGATTTATCATTTTTACATTATAAAAAATATGAGACCTAAAGACACTGTTTAGGGCCTAAAAAACGCTCTGCAAAAACATGACCTGGAAAACACCGTAATTTTCTAGTAATTTTTCATTTTTTTTGAAATATTTATGTAAATCCTGTTGACTGGGATGTTAACCTAACATATTAGTCCAACACACACCCCTGGAAGGATTCCATGTCATATCCTTAACACTATTTCCCTGCCCTGTCGACCTATTACCTCCCTCTTCCTTCTCCCTTGCCGGCACACACATATCAATTTTCGGGCCCCATAGGTCCTTGCTTGTCGACGTGGCACCATATCATTAGGTCGTAGGGATGGGAAAGCCTCATCCTACACCTATTTACATTTTCACATGAATTTTCATGTCAACTTGATATAACGATGGAGGTTTGAGAGGTGTCGGCAGTGATTGACGAGCCATGTCGCATTGCGGCCCCTCCCGCCCCACTGAACGTTAGCATAGAGGGGAAGGGTCGTGAAAATAAACCACAATTAATACCATGATGAAATTTCACACATCCATGCATTGCACCCTCCCCCCATCCT
>ML804935.1:327636-342108 GCA_009831015.1 Picea engelmannii | reverse complement strand
AAAGCTCCAATGTTTTTTTAAACTTATGCCCCCAAAAGCATGTCAACATTTGGGTCCATTTCTATTTGGATTTGAAAGAACAAATTTCATCAAAGAGGGTTAGGTATATTAACCTTCTAACCACCTACTTCCATTATTAAAGCCTTGACCATAGGATTAGGGCCATTTCCCATTGTTGTACAAGACCAATTCCTTGGATACACCTTTGGTTGTGGCTTCAACTTCTCAGACCCAAAATACTTCAACATTTGTCGAGGGTGGTGAATAAATTCAAGGGATAAAGAAGGGAAATAAAGGTCAAGCCATACGGGGGTCTGCCATCTAGATTGTTTGGGAGGCATAAGATGGTGTTATGGAATATAAGGTGGAGGTTATGTTATTTATTACATAGTTCTTTCTTTTCTTATGGTTATGATGATCTTGTTGATAATTTAGATAGATTTAGTATAAATAGGAGTCGAGGGTATGAAAAGCTTTCTCTTGAGAATTATTGTAATAGAGCATTGGTTTGCTAGAGGTTGCCCCCTAGAATAGGCAAGTGAACATTGCTCTCGTTTTAGTAAAGGTGTCATTTTGGTATGCTATTCTCCATATTATGTTGTTCCATTGGTAATTTATGTGATATTCCTATTTTTTCTCAATATAACATAACCAGGTGTGTAACAAGTGATATCAGAGAACTTTCTTAGGCAGGAATTCCAGGTAAAAAAAAATTCAAGGTAGAGACATGTTCTGACTCCTTTAAACTACAGTGATATGTCGTTCAAAAGATAAATCCGTGGTAGGGAAGCATACATATAGGAAATACAAGAGGTTTTTAAGCTGACATTGTTGGACACCCTTCTAACCCCTTCAAGTGGTAGCGCATTAAACAACAGATGTATATGGACTTGCCTATGTATCCTAAACCTCGTTATAGATCAACCGATCGACCACCTAACTATTATACTGCCACCAAGAACAGTAATCGGGCAAATACTCTCTAGTACCTAGATAATTGGGTAGTACAGCTAAGGGTACAGTTTAGCCTCTTTATTTGGTTCCCTGAGATATTGGGTTGAGTACCACTGTTCGACCCTACACGTATATCAAAGAGTTATAGCACAAGGAAAACCCTTTTCTGTAGGAATCCTGAACACCCTAACTCTTGAGACGGAAACATAACAAAAAAGGAACATACAAGATCTATTATCGTGCAACATTGCCTCCTACATTTTAGTTGCAAAATTACTACACATTTCTTGTTAAGAATTTGGGCATTTCGCCACTGCAGTATTATTAAGATCGGAGTATAACTCTGTGAAAGTTAAAAAAATAAAAATAAAGATAAAAACAAATTAGGGCCTACCCATACCCTTATTTGAGACCTATCCCATTGGATTCCTCTTTTCATCCTTATCGCAATGACACCTATCATTTTTCATCAGTTTTTTACTATGGTCCCAAACCCCCTCTCAACCCCCTCATTTGGGACCTATCCCATTGGATTCCCCTTTTCTCCATGAGAATCATGATACCTTTCACCCATAACCACTTTTTTGTGCAGACCCACCCCCTTCTTATGCCCACCTTTCACCATGGTCCAAACCCACAACCAAGACCTTGAATCACGCTTCAATGTCTTGTCATCTTATCTCTCCATGACCTAAAAGGAATTGCATCAAAACAATGTCAATATGTCCACCATCAATTCCTCCATGCATTCCACCATAGATGCCAAAACGGAAGCCCTAAAATAAGACATGACGAAGGACCTATATTCCCACATGGAAAGGCAGCTTGAATCATTTGTTGTCCAACTCTTCGCCAAACTGAATAATGTTGGAGGCCTTCCCTCATTTGACCAACCTTTGCACCCCGAAGTTGATACTTCCTCCACTTCCTAGAATCTTCAACCCAATCACTTTCACCATGACCTACACCTTCCTAGAGTTGATGTGAACAAATTTGATGGCTCAGATTCTACGCATTGGGTCACCCAAATGGAACACTACTTCTCTTTTCACGACATTATCAATGAGTTAGACAAACTCCATTATGGTGTTCTCCATTTGGATCATGAACATTGGCAATGGTGTTAATGGTGAAAAAAGGCATGCCAAGGGCATGTGGCCTGGGAACAGTTTGTTGCAAATATTTATGACTACTTTGACACAGACACCCATCATTTAGGTCATTTGACCAAGTTTAAACAAACTGGCCTGGTGGAAGAGTTTATAGCTCCCTTTGAGGAATTGGATTTTAGAACAGAGGGCATGACAAATTATTTTTTCAAGGTGTTATCACATGAACTTGTCAGAGTCTTAGGGTTTTGTGGTTCCTTTCCCTATCTCTCTCCTTTTCATAGGCCAGATCTTGAATTTTCCCCTTCAATTGTTAAAGTCATTTTTTGCTTGCCCCTTTTTATTCGAGCACCCTGATTCCCCTCGATGTTTTACCCGAAGGAAGTTGTTCGCACCCTTTTCTTCACTGTGGTGAGCAAATAAAAGGTGCTTACATGCCCAGTTGGGTCTTGCTAAGCATGACAGCTGTAGAGGAAAAAGTTAGAGAAAGAAAAACAAAACTATAAGCAATAATTAAACTAAAACAAACTAAAATTATAAGCATATGGATATAGAAATAACAAACACAAAAAGATAAATATCACCAATGTTTTTAGGCTGATCTATTGATGAAATCAAAGCATAATGAAGAAGGGGGACTATGAGTTCCTTCTTCCTCCAAAGGAAGGCTCTTGGACCCTCACAAACTTGCTCTCCTTACAACAAGAAAAATAAAAATGGTGGTGAAAGAACTCCTTTGCAAACCCACTCAATGGAGAGGTGGATTGCTCAATGAAATGGTTCCCAAGTGGTCTTGTCAAGGAATAAGTCCTTAAAACAATCTAGGCAGCATAACATTACATGAAATTCCTTGAGAAAATGAGTTTTCTTCATGGCTTTTTATAGCATTGCATTAGGTGATTATGTAACACCTTTGTAGTGTGAAAAGAGGCTCTTTAGGGCTTTATTAGGTCTTTGACTAGCCCACCATTCGGATTCAGCTCAGATTTGAGGGTCAAATCGGCTTGGGAGCTGATCCATAAGTGGTTGGGAGGCCAACCAATTCAATAAATGCACTGTTTAGCAGGTGCACGGGTTTTTGCGCCAACAGCCACGAATCGTGCACGTATGCATGCATGGTACATTCCTGTTCCACGCATGTGCACGCGCACCCAACTTCTATAAAGCACTCTTCAATTTTTGGTTACTTTGTATATTTTTTTACCTTTTTGGAATGTTTTGAAATTAATTCAGTGCCATGAATGAATTCATTATTGTTTGACGATGATGAGTTCTTGTCGCCATGTGCGGACGAAATTTCAGTGATAACAGATGCCCCCTGATGGATGAGGTTAGGAGCATACGTATAGCCGAAATCCATCAATGTTTCTTCTACTGAGAATGTTGTTGTAAGAGAGAGAAATAGTGGGATCGTTCATAGAGATCCGTTGGAGAAAAAAGGAACTGGTAGGACCCGACCTTCTGAGAGTTGTGCAAAAAAAAAAAAAAAATAGAAAACTGTGTACAAACGAGGCGGGCATGCCCCATGCTCGTGTTATGTAACTTTGAAAAAGGATGACTGAAGTGTTGGTGTAGACAACTGCAATTCCCTCGGGGACGGTAATGATAAAGGAAGAAGACAATTCTGCAAAGGAACATACTTTGAATAGCGCGGTAAGAAGCAGCGACGATGATGCGGGCATTGATGGCCCTACCAAGTTCAGAGGTCTTCAGCAAATGATAAAAATAACTGCAATAGTTGCAAAGTAAGACCCACGATAACATGATAAAGAGTTGGCGTCGAATGTTATGGGGGCCAACGACAGCAGGGAGCAATGGTGTTTCACCCTGTGTCGTCCGAGATCTCTCATTGAATAGAGAATGAGAATCAAGATACTGTCGCCCTTCCGGAAAATTGTGCTAATGTCAAAAAAAGGGGGACGCGACTCCTAGAAGAAAAGGGCTTCGTGGAATCTACTGAGGTGAGGAAGTGGAAAAGGTACATAGACGAATTCAAGATGTGGGAATACTCAATACTGCCCTTGGTTGGAGGATGTATGAGATAAAAAGTGGTCGCAATCGCGTAACAAGGTCGAGTGTCAGGGGGACGACAAGACTGGTGATAAGTTGTGCCAGAGGTGGGACAAGGTGAACAAATTCAGAGGGTAGAGGTAAGTGATCTATGGAGTACTCTGAAGATATGGATGATGCGGGCGAGGGTAGATGATAAGTAAAACTCCAACCAAGGGTGACATGGGTTGTGTGTGGCCAAAAGGAAGCAAGTCGCCAACGGCGACGACAAAATAAAGTGTAATGACTGGAAATAAAGGTGTTTGTACAATAAATAATGAATAATTTGGGGAGAAATGTACAAATACAGAAACGGGTGCCCCAGTGTGAAATGAGTGCCCCAGGGAGGGAAAAATTTTCTTGGAAAAATGATGAAGGGTGGGGGCCCCATTGG
The DNA here is from genome assembly GCA_009831015.1 of Picea engelmannii. Lineage (NCBI taxonomy): Eukaryota > Viridiplantae > Streptophyta > Pinopsida > Pinales > Pinaceae > Picea > Picea engelmannii. Next base: position 337,602 of record ML804935.1, on the reverse strand, counting down.
TGAGTTTATGTATGAGGTAGGAGAAATGAGGATAGGTTCGCAGATGGGCAAACAGATTGTGGATGAAATGGAGGGTTCATGATACTGCAAAGGTGCAGGTAAAAAAGAATAGAACCATAAAGAGATAATCTAGGAGTCTAGGTGGGAAAGATAGCAAAATGAGGAGGAGTATGTGGCTGATTCACGACATGATGAAAGACTATCGGGACTCCCATCCCTAAAGGGTAAGGAAGAACAGCATGAGTGTCAAAAAGTGCCAAAAGGTGCTATGAATGGGACAACTCATGTGGGTAAGAATGCTACCGGGTAACAGTACCGAAGATGCAAAATGAAGGTGTGGGTACTGCAGAGCTGGGAATGAGGATCCTAAAGGCCAATATCAGCGGGTGTGACTGGAAATGTAAATGCAATATAGCGGGAGAGACTACATGCCAGTGTTGAATATATACCTGAAGGGATGATGTCGATGACCGATGAGAAAGTATATGTGCACATAACAACCAAATACCCAAAGTGAACAATATCTGAAGAGAATCAAAGATATTAGCATGTATTTGACAAATGTGACAATGTGTGTGCATACCTGACCATGATATGAAAAAAAAAGGTGCCACGGGGGCTCGAGATGAAAAGTGACCCAGGGACAGCTATGATGTAGATGACGGGATGTTGATCCCGTGGCTGAAGACGATTTGAAAAATGGACACCTTGGGCTCCTGGAATGGTGAGTGGAAGTTTGGAAAAAGGCCTATATATAGCTGTAGGGCCCACATTGCCACCTCATTTGTACCTGCTGCAACAGTGACTGAATGAGCATATTTTGGAGGAGATTTGAAGATTCGGGGAGGATGAGGCATCCGATCGACGTTCTGCGAGTATCAGGTTAGTGGTCTGATCATCCTGCATAGAAATAGGTTTTCAATTTTTGGGCAGGGTTTGAACAGAGGGTCGTACATGGGTATTTAGGGGGTTTTTACGGGGGTGGGGTCTACATGCACAGGCGATTCGGTGAAAGGCACGCATACATGTGCGCCTATAAACCGAACATACACGCATGGGTGCGTGGTAGGGGGAATTTAAGGAGCGCCCGAGGGGCGCGCCTGTGAGTTGAACAGGCGCGCATCAGTGCACTCCTGTAGGTTTGACAGGCGCGCACCAATGCACATATGTAAAATGAGCAGGCGCACATAAGGGCGCGCCTGTGAAGTGAAAAGGTGCGCACTGATGCGCACCTTTTCAGTGTACAGGCGCGCATATATGCGCGCCTGTGGGAACAAAAACCACGCCTAGGAGGCAAGGTTTGAAGGGTAAAAAATGAGTCTTTTTGATGTTGTTGATGGTTATCTGATCTGATATAGGACTCTATATTGGTTGCAGGTGGCCAGCAGTGACGATGCCAGTGCGGTGGCGAGAGCGAGACTGGGCCCAGTTGCGAGATGCAGTGGCTATTGAGGAGCCTGGGGTGAGAGTGACTTTAGCAACCTGTGGGTTGCTAAAGTTCTTTGAGTGCCCGTTGATATGGGCACAGGATTATTTACTACAGTTCCTACTCCAGATGTGGAGTCCGGAGATGCACTACTTCCTCGTGCGAGGAGAGAAGATCCCCTTCACTGCGGTGGAGGATGTATATATTTTTTGTTGTATATAGGTTGGTGAGTCAATTTTTTGTACTGAGGTGTTGTGCTGGCCTGCGGGCACATGTATTTTTGTATGTAAACATTCGGATGGCTTGATAGGCCGTTATATATATATGAGTATACATATTTTGAGATCCTCATGTTGTCTACATGTGTTTTTTGTTGATGGTTATGATGATGTCTATTCTATCTATATGCTGTGACAGGATTTGTGAGTTGTTTATGTATGTGTATCTTGATGTGATATATGCCAATCTAACACCATGTTAGCTATTAGATCTATTGTTTGATTCAATTGTCTTGGAATGTGTGTAAATGTAATGGAATCAAAATGTCGAGATAACAATCTAACCTTCAGGTATTTGCGAAAGAGGCACGGATCGCGTACGTGGTACACATTTTTGAGCTGGAGAGCGACTAGTTGAGAGTCGAGGAAGACATCGAGGTGACGAATATGATGATGCTAGGCGTCAGCCAGGAGCCCAATGACCACAGTGTATTTGGCTTGGTTGTTGGTTGTTGGCCCCAAACATATGACGCTTGAATGTAGCATTTCATGTGAGGGGGTGTATAGAGCCCAAGCAACTGAAGCGAGATTTTGCGTCCAACGGCTGGCGCCATCGTCGTAACCAATGTGGTAGGCTGATGGAGGAAGCATATGTCAATAGCACAAAGGATAGTTTAGATGAGGAGGTAGGAGAAAAAAGATTAAAAACACTAATAAAGAAGAAATAACCTAAAGTAGAATGACTACTTCTAAGCATAAAATTTCTTGAGGTATAACCCATTGACGGGTTCCTTGAGCGAGAGGCCTTCGGGGGAGGCCAGGATGTATGTGCCTTTGGTGAGGCAATGTTGGATGATGTAAGGGCCATGCCAAAGTGATTCGAATTTTCCATGGCCAAAGGTATCATGAGCGATATCATAGGCCAGGACGAAGTCGCCTTCGCGGAATGATCAAAGGTTGACATGGTGATCAAAGGTAGCTTTGGATCGTTTTTTAGCTGCCTCGTTGTTTTGTAATGAAGATCGATGATATTCATCCAGCGACTCCAAGTTCAGCAAGTGCTGCTCCATTGGAGCAGTGTCAGGTAAGAGCTCAATTGCGGTGCGTAGGGTGGGTATTTCGCACTCAATGGGAAGAGTTGCCTCGACTCCATGGACTAAATGGAATGGCGTGAAACCAGTAGCAGTCTTCGTCGTCGTTCGATAATCCCATAGCGCGGAAAATAACATATGATGCCAATTGGTTTTATGTTTATTAACCGTGTGTTGTAACATGGTCTTGAGGACTTTGTTCACTGCCTCGACCTGTCCGTTTGACTGAGGGTAATATGGTGAGGAAAACTCATGAGAGAAGCCTAACCGAGAAGAGAGTTCAACGAAGATCTCAGTATCAAAGTGTTTCCCATGGTCGGAAACAAGTTGGAGTGGTACTCCAAAACGGGATATGACGTGATTAAAGAAGAAACACATTGCAGTGTCAGCAGTGTTGTTGAAAGTAGGCATAGCTTCGGCCCATTTGGTGAAGTAGTCAACGGCGACAACGATGTATTTGTGACCATTGCTGGAGGGTGGATTGCAAGTCATAAAGTCGATGCCCCATTTACAAAAAGGGCCTGCAGTAATGACAGGGTGAAGAAGAGCGGGGGGAGCTCAGGCTTTGTTGGCGTAGAGATGACATTGCTCACATCGTTTCACAGCATGAATGCAATCATGAAACAAGGTAGGCCAAAAGTAACCGGCTCGGATAATCTTTTGAGCAGTGGATATTCCCGAAAGATGGCCCCCACATGCGCCGTTGTGGCAGTCATTTAAGACTCTATCAACCTCGTCAATAGTCAGGCACTGATGAAGAATGGTGTCGATGCCCCGCCGGTATAGGATGTCTCCGATGAGGAGATAGTGGGGGGCCTGATGGAGGATACGTCGACGATCATCTCATGAAAGGTGGTTACCGAAATTTTGAGTTCGTAGGTAGACGAGAAGGTCGCCATACCAAGGATCATCTGAAGTGATGTAAAAGAGATGTTCGTCGGGAAAGTCGGTGTTGACGGGGGTGCTGGTGGTGTCAAAGGGGAGGGTCGTGACAAGTTCGACAAGAACGAGGGCCTTCTTACTTTTAGGTGTTGAAAACTCAAGGGCGTACTCTTGAAGGATAACAATCCATCGAGTGAATTTGTCGTTAACCTATCGACGGCTGAGCAAATATTGCATAGGCTTGGAATCTGTGACGACCTTGGTGGTGCGAAGCAGAATGTAATGGCGCAGTTTATGGACTGCGAGGACAACTGCAAGAGCAAGTTTCTCTTCGTTTTTGTACTTCAAGGGTGGTCCTGAGAGGTTATTACTAATGTAGTAAATGACATGTTCATAATTTTCATCTCCGAGCTGGACGAGGACGCCGGCTACTGATACAACTGATGATGATACGTATAGGATGTAGTCGCGATTATAGTCAGGTGCACTAATTAAAGGTGCATTTGAAAGCATTGTTTTAAGATCGTCAAATGACTGTTGGGCATAGTCGTCCCAGTGAAAAGGGATGTCATGACATAGTAAGCGGAGGAAACCATGTGCGCATATGGCGTAATCAGGAACAAAGTGCCTGAAAAATTTAGCTTTGACCTAAAGACTCTGAAGTTGCCGTAAATTCCGAGGAGGTAGAATTTCGGTGATAGCTTTGACTTTGAGGGGGTCCACGGTAATATCTCTTTGGTAAATGATAAAATCGAGGAGGCGCCCGACGGTGACACAGAACACACACTTGAGAGAATTCAAGCGGATGTTGTACTAACGACACCATTGAAAAATGATTCGTAAATCATTAAGATGTTGGGTGCGTTTCTTGGATCGAGCTGTGAGGTCATCCAAGTAGGCGAGGATGATTTCAGCCAGATCATGAAAGATGTATTTCATCGCCCGTTGGAAGGTTGCGCCGGAATTTTTTAAGCCGAAAGGCGTGACACGATATGAAAAAGTACCCCACGGGGTAATGAATGTGGTTTTATACTGATCGGTTGGGTGGATTTGAATTTGGTTATAGCCAGAGAATCCATCCATGAAGGAGAGAGCCTCATGGTCGACGCAGTCGTCGATAATTTGATCAATGAAAGGCATTGGAAAGTTGTCTTTGGGACATGCGTTATTGAGATTTCGAAAGTCTGTGCAAACGCGGATAGTGCCCTGTTTTTTGTCGACGGGTACAGGGTTGGAAACCCATGAAGTGTAAGTGATGGGGTAAATAAACCCAGCCGTACGAAATTTGTCAATTTCGGCTTTGATAGCCGCGAATTTGGATGGGTGTAGAGGTCGTTGTTTCTGGCGAACTGGTGTGATGTCAGGCCAGGTGTCGATGCGATGCTCGACAATAGATGGGTCGAGGCCAGGTATTTCCATGTATGACCAGGCAAAAATATCTCTATATTCTTGGAAGAGGGATTTATATGCGGCGATTTCTTAAGGAGTGCAAGCAGCTCCAATGATGATTTCTTCGACGATGCCATTTTTAACAGAAATGTCGATTTTGATGGTGGGGGAAATGTTGGCCATATTACCTTCTTCAAACGCGTCAGGGGTAGGAATGGGATTGTTGAACCAATTGATAGGCCTGAATGGGATAAAATCTTTGGTTTCGACCGCGTAAATGGGGCTTTGGTTAGGAGGCATGGGGGCTTCCTGTGGAGAGAAGAGGGCGCGATGATGTAGCGCATCCCAGGGAGAGTCTGGGCAGTTTAGCTCTTCGAGTATTTCCTCGTCGCATAGGAAACGTTGGGAATACAAGGGGTCGTGAGGAGTGATCTCGGTGACAGTTTGATTTCCCCCTGATGAAGAAGCAGGGGGAAAAATGTTAGGATATGGGGAGGGTTCACTCGACATAAACCATATATTGAGGTAGTGAGGAGTACCCGTGGTGGTTGGATGGAGAGTCTCTATAGGGGAATGAGTAGGAGAGTTGGGGGGGTTGCAGGGTAAATCCTCAGAGACGTCATTTAAGAACCATGGAGGCATTGGGAGTGCCTTGGGCTCTAGAGAAATGAAATGAAGATCCTCGAGTGACGAAGTAATGTCAATTATCTCCTCTGCGATGATGCAGGGCCAATTGACGTTGCCTATATGCAAGGATCATAGTACACTAGTATGTAAAATGGGTGAATGAATCACAGAGAGAGAAAGGGCATCTCATACGTTCATTGACTGAAGTGTTGACATAGCAAATGTCAGTGATATTCGAAGAGGACATAGCAGGGCATGGGTTGTTCTGGAAATTCTGGCGTACGGCTGCTAATGTCTGCTGAAAATGCGATAGTGCTAGGAAATGGTGGGTGTAATGGCCATACTCTGAACATATAGCACAAGCATATTTGGTCCTCAACCCTTTACTACTAAAAGGGTTGGTGGTAGTAGTGGGACTAGCAGTAGTGGCGGGTGTTATGGAAGTTTGATTAGGGGGGATCAAATTCTGTAATTCAGGTAGGGATGGGCAATTGTTGGTTTGGTGGCCCTCTTTCTCACATAGTGCGCAAGGTGGTGGGATGTGTGGAGGAAGTGGAGCAGTGGGCTCCTTCTTCTTCCTTCTGCCCCCAGCTGTAGCAGGGGGGTTAGTGAGTATGGGGGTAGTGGGGGTAAGGACGGGAATCGTCATGGGAAGTCCTTCCTGTGGTGGAAGGGATGGTCGAGGGACCATCTCTGGTGGGTGTAAATACCAAACTAGGATTGCTAACACCATATTAGGTAGTGTGAGCGTTGCGGCTACCTGAAAAGCTTCAATACCTGGGAGAGGGTAAAAGAAGGGAATTTGGGTGAGGGGTTGGGGGAGTGTCTCCCAAACGGGATTATTCCCTTGAGGGGATGTGGATTCGTGGACTGTTGAGGTCGACGAGTGTGTAGGAGGCTCCGGTGGGAGCAGTTCTGCGACTATTGATATGCCAGCGATGACTGAAGCCTCCTGAGGAGGAGTAGCATCCTCCGTGTGAGTTTCGTTAGATGAGACGATGCATACTTGATTAGGGGGAAGGAGTGGGGGTACTCCATGGTACGTCCCTAACAAGGATGGATCTTTAAAAATCCCAGGACCCATCTCAACGAGTGGATATGCGTCTGGGTTGGTGTGGATGAGAGGAAGAATCTTATCGAGGTTGGCAGATGGGTTAGGCTCATAATGTGAGACTTGGTCGATGGTCACGATCTTCCCATTGTGGGGGAACATCATTGTCTGAAAGACGGAAGAGGCCACGGCCTTCATAGTGTACATGTAGCTACGCCCAAACAGGATATTATAATCTAACGGGGCATCGATAACTTCGATATCAATGAGAATAGTCTTACCCCCGAGTTCAATGGGGACATTTTGGAAGAGCCCTTCAAGAGAGGATGGTCGTCTGTCATAAGCTTGTAATGTGATGGCAGAGGGTATGAGTTCTGGGGAACCAAGTTTCTTCCATACTGTTTTTTACATGATGCACGTAGAGGCACCTTCATCGATGATACACCGATGAATGGTGATGTTCCGTATTTTCACTGGTATTTGAAAAGTGATCAAGGTTGGGAGATGAGGTTCTCCGCTATCAAGATCAAAGGTGATGAGTCGAGTATCTACAGGGTCAACTTCCCCCAATGCAGAAAGTAAATATTTTCGCTGCGTAGGACAAGTCTGGAGGACTTCCAAGACTGACATGGCAGCCGGGGATTGTGCTAAGTCGTCTACCAAGCTATAGTTATGAGCGGCCCTAGCCTGTGGATTGTGGACATTCCTACGCAAGGGGATGCGAGGGATGTGAAGTGGTGGTTCAGCGGACGGGCGAGGGATCGCCAACGGGGGTCCTGTCGGTGTAGGCTTTGTCTCTGGAGAGATGGGAGTAGACTCAGTGGGTGTATGATACTGACGATTACGCGTTTGCAGAAGAATTTCTTCCTCACTGGTGAGGAGAATTGTGCGCTCTGCTGGATTGTTGGGGTTGTGGTATTGTTCTACCGGAGGTGGGGGATGTTGTGTGTCCTGTTGGGTGTTTATCACACCTTGATGTGGGATAGGATTTTGCAGCACGGTGGGAGGGGGTTGTTGCACGCATTTTTGCGGTGCCTGTTGAGGGGCAGTTTGTACAGGAGAATGGGGAAGACTACTCAAGTCTTTCAACCATTTGAAATCAGTGATCTAGGGGAAATGGTGAGTGTAATGACCGAACTCACCACAAAGAGCACAAGGGAAGATGGTTTTAACATTATTTCTCCCTTGGCGTTTGTTGTTATTGCCCCCTTGGGGGTTTTGGTGTCTTTGGTTCTGGTTTCCCCCAGTGGGTTGGTGTTGTGGGGGATGATTCCCACCTTGACTAGGGTTGTTGTTATTCCTATTCCGTCCTTTCTTCTTGGCATTTTTTGATGGATGTATTGGGTTGGATGTATTCAACTGTTCGAAATTTTGGTATTGTTGAGTAGCAGAAGGCTGAACAAAATTTACTCCCGCATGTGGATGTGGGGGAGCCATGGGTTGTGGAGGACCAGGAAACGGGAAGTATGGATTTTGAGGTGGTACTGGTCCATAAGGTACATAGGAAGGCGTAGCGCTTTCGCTAGTACTATAAGTTGATGTTGAGGGAGTACCACTATTTGTGGGAATAGGTGGATGTATGGGAGGTGTCGGTGGTGGTCCACTGATGGGTGGAGGTATAGTAACAGGGTATGGTTGTTGATAAGGGGGTGGGGGGTAATAAGAAGTGACCCCATATGCCGGCGGGTATTGAGGTGTTCCATACATCAGTGGAGTTTGGGGTTGTGTACCATGGTGTATGGTGGCACCTATTAGTCCTTCTGCTGAGTGAGACATCCCAGGTTTGTCTTGGCCAAATGGCACAGGTTTTGGAAGATCAGGAAGTACTATGTATAAGTACCATGATTGTGCATAAATGAGGTCATACTATTGGGCCTTACTGATGGCTTCCTCTTCATATTGAGGGAAGGTGGAAGCTACATCCTTTTCGAGGAGAGAGAGAAGTGATCTAAGAAACCAGTTGAGACATTGCTGCTTGGTGGTTTTTGCTTTACACAAACTATGTCGCCTACGCCACTCATGAATGTGGTCAGCGATGTGGGTGGTTGAGGTTTGTTTGAAGTTAGACAGTAGTTCTAGAACATTGTCATGGCAAATGGGTAATTGGAATAAGGTCAAGAATGCTTTGGCCAAGGATTCAAAGGTCCCATGGGACCCTGATTTTTCTTCGACATACCATTTGGATGATGGGCCAGTAAGTGTGTGTTGAAATAATCGCAGTCTGATGGAATCATCCATAATACTATTGGAAGAACACCATAGATGAAAGGTCATGACGTGGTTGGCGGGGTCATCCCCTGCCTTTCCTTCAAACTTTGGTATGTCTGAAGGAAGTTTTGTTGGCATTGCGGGCCATGTGGCGTCATGCAATATAGGATCATTAGTGAGTTTGGTAAGATCCGGTATGTTGAGAGAGGCCAAATATGGCATCTGTAGTGGGGTGGGAGGGTTAGCTCCAGCCATAGTGTGTTGTAAATTGACCCTTGATGGGGACTAGGTGGGTTGGTGCTCCCTCCTTGAGAGGAAGTGGGTCCCCCGCTTCCTTGTAAAGGAGAGCGAGTGAACGGATGACCTTGGGAAGATGACCCAAGTAATGTAGAACCAAGCAAAGCTGATCCTAAGATAGTAGCACTCACAGGAGTGTGTGAAGGAGGTACCGATGAGCGGGTACGACCAGATACTCCCCCTAAGATAGGAGGGAGGTTTAGCAAGCGTCGTGAATGACGGGGGTTCTGTGGTTCCCCTATGATGTTAGACTAGTTGTGTGAATGTGTGCAACAAGTGGTGAGAGAAATATAGAAACAAAAAGCCTTTGTGTTGAATGTTTACACAATATATATATCCAAATCCAACTGTAATCAGATGTGCATCATACATAAAATGAGAAATAAGCATATATATGGGTAAGTGGGTTTTGTCTGCGTGGGGGAATCAAAAGAAAGCAAATGCTTGTGTCCTAGAAGACGTAATGTCCTTCCTCTCAAAATAGCACTGGACCTTCCAATAGTACTCAACAGTGGGGTCTGAAGTCACCGAAAGAGACACTAGTGAAGGATGAAATAATTGGTTATAATGAGGGGTAGAGGGGGAATATCCCGAAAGAGATGGCGATATTTCCCAATAGCCACACAAAATCCAATCAAGGTGCAATTGAAGCCCACAATTTCCACCTGGGTAGATGTCCTAAAGTTGGTTACTAGGTACCTCGGTCAAAGTGCGGCATTTAGATTTTCGACCTAATAAATGGGTCACAGGTTGGATCCCGTCCAAGAGGTGGGTGCC